>JAUNZO010001864.1:0-32161 GCA_031894775.1 Chloris gayana | reverse complement strand
GCTTGCAGAGACAGAAAACTATGAAGTAAATGATCAGGACTGTTGTCTGTTTTGAGAGTGCAATACGCCTCTGTTAATGCACATGTTGATGGCTCTTTCGCTTGCAGCACAGTTCGGTTGAATCGGGTATGAAAGGAATCACGCTGCAGCAGCCAGCAGCGGACTGCCACCCTGAGATCATTTTATCCTTGATTCGGTGCTAGACTGTTACAAACTGAACTGAACACCAAGCCAAGATCGAACTGGTGAAGTGTTGGCGCGCGCAGAAACTAGTAGCGTAGATAGTAAAAACGGTAATCGCCCGTTGTATTGCATCATCCCACTTGAGGCAGACGGCTTATGTTCCACGCATCGGCACAGCAGCACCACTAAATAGTGCGTACGAGTTGCCCCTATCGACGAGTCTTGATGCGCGCTAGACTCCCCACCTTGATCCGTCCCTTTCGGTAGCAACCTAAGCATCTTTGTCCTATTACCAAGTCCTGCGTGCCACATAACACGAACCTTACTGCTAGTATCTGCCTAAGCAAGTTGGCACGACCAGTAAATCTCGAGAAAGCGGAGCCTTATCCTGAAGCCGAAGTAGCAGCTAGCCATCAGAACGCAACGCACACCTAATGATGATCTGCAGTGAAGCGCCTGGAGATGCCGTGTCGGGTCAGCGTCAGAAACACTGTTGTCTAGTACCACTTGCGGAGGCATGTTCGTTTCCCCTATCTAATTTTTAGAGAGGTCAAATCAAAGAAATTTTATCATTTTGAAGTCTTAAATAAAGTCTAATCTCGAAAGCTCAATTGCAGACTCCCTATCTAATTCACGAGACGAATCCAACGAGGATAATTATAGTGTTATTAGAAGATATTTATCTGTAGCATCAACTGTAGCAAAACATAGATTAATTAGGATCATTAGATTCGTCTCGCAAATTAGAGGGGGTCGTGACATAGGTTTTGTTATTAAATTAATAAAATTACTACTTAAATAGTAAGATTCTCTTTGATGTGGCGAGTATCTAAATTTTAGAGGGTGGAAACGAACGGGGCCCGATCGGCGATAAGGCCTATACGTATGCTCGCTAGCTGCATGCAGCAACGAAAGTAATTGGACGCAGATGCCCAATGATATACCGTAGCGGCCGAAAATGACACCTGATCCGCCCCGGCCGGATTCTACGGGTCCATGCCTTTTGTGGCCGCCATGGCTCAGCATCTAGGGTCAGGGTGTGCGGAAATGTAACCTGAACCCGTGTCCGGCACAAGACTTGCGGAAGAAACACGGCGCGTTCGTATCCGAGCGGTTCAGGGGTAAGCACCCGCAGTATCTTGTTGATCGTGGATACTGCACGTAGCAATGTCTAGCTCACGAGTCACGGCTGGCTGGTGATCCTTTTTTTCCCTTGACGTCGGTGGAGAACAGACGGTGTTGTATGGGGCGAGGACGGACTATATACGGGGACCGGTTGCGATCCGCTACTACGGCCGATGATCGAGCAATCAGACAGCCCGGACGTACGACCAGATTCGAGCGCGTCATAAACTACACTAGTGCCCCGCGTTTCTACTCGGTTTGACCTGGTACAAATCTTCGGTTGGACACCGGCAATGCCAGCACGTACGCCATGTGCTCGCCCTTCCGGAACGGGAACGGCGCAAACTGGAAACGCAGAGACGGGTGAATATGTGAAACCTGAATACTGGACGTCCATGAACTAGTCAAATGCGTACTTCTACTGCAGCCGCACAGTAGTAATGTGGATGTCGAGGAGAGGCGGGCACAGGCAGGCAGACGACAGCCGAGACAACTGAGGGTCGGAAAAACCGAGGCGGCCGGGTACGGCGATACTGCGTTCCAGTGTGCGACGAGCTGGCGCCCGCTTGTCCTCGACTACGGACTCCTACCTCCTTCCCGGTTTCATGGCGTCGGTTCCCGCGACGAGACCACACGGTTCCAATCCAACGGCCGCCAGGGACCATCACTGTTTCTGAGGCTGATGGATTGGTACGGGATTCTTGCACATGTGAGTAGGTAGTTTGCTTTTGCTGCGTTTGAGTGGAATTCCTAGCGCCTCGTTAGCGATCCCGCGTTGTTCTTGTGGTTGTCGTGATAGCACCGTACATACTCCAAAACTAATGCTCCTGTTCGTACTGTATAGGAGATCAGTAGTATTATTATTTGCACGGACGTGTAGGCTGAGCTGCCATGTCAAGCTGCCCCGTCCACGTCACGCCACATCGTCGCCGCGTTGGACCACTCACCGAACTGCGCCGAACGAGAGATCCCAATTAATTAACAGGCACTAATCCGGATTACTTGGAGCCACGCCCGAGATGCAGCCAACACGCCGCTTTTCAGCACGGCGCCCTATACGCACACAACAAAAGGGCGGGGGCAGTTCCGCAAATACCCGGTGACGGCATGGGCGATCCCTCGGCCGAGCTGGCCACCACCACCACGCACACATGCATGTCGAGGTCGTGCGACGCGCCGGTCCCCCACGCGCGGGTGAGGATTGTGCTCGGCCGAGTCAGCGTCCCAGATTCCGAAACGGGGCACGCAGGAGCACTTCGTCGCCGCCTCCCTCCCGATCCGTCGCTGTTACCGGCCTCGGCCTCCACTTGCCGAGACAGACGAACGGCTGCCATGGCCGGCCGTGACCCCGTGGCCGGGCCGGGACACTGCCAGGCACGGACGATCTCGATCGCCATGCTAATCTGCTAAGCTAAACATGGCAAAAGCTGAGTGAATCGGCGCGTTTCTTCTCTTATTACTCACGGACGGGTGGATTTGCCCGAATTTCGCCCGAGTCACACCACCACCTCTGTTGCATCACCTTATCTCGTGCGGTACGACATGTTTGCGAGTTCCTTGACATATTCGAATCCTTTTCAAGTCGACGAAAAGCACAACTGCAGATAGAGGAACTATCCGCAGCCGTGGAAATGGAATGTACATGTATTATTCCGACGGAACCGAACGGAACAGAACCTAATGCGGCGGCACCTGTGTCGCCGAGCTCCGACGGTGGGACGGGCCGGTCGATTCCGTCGGACGTGTAGCCGATGTGGTGCGCACTACTGCGACTCCGGTTGCGCCGTCGGAATCGCGAATAAATCAATCGCCTCCGGTTAAAAAACCCACCCCCGGGAACAGATTACTACTGCTGCTTGTGCTGTGTCTGCAAGTACGAAGCCGCACGTGAGAATAGAATCACGCCTCCTAGTGTCGTCCGCAAGTGCGCGCGCCCGGTCGGTCACGCGATGCCCTGTCGCAGTGGCGGCCGGCTGGCGATGGCGGCTTCACCAGCCAGGGAACGCGAAGACGAGGGCCAGCGCGGAGGCGGAGCCCGCGCGGCACGGGAGGGCGACGTGCCAGTTTGCCGTGATGGGAAAGTTGCAATGGGAAAGTCTCTCCCCGCAGTGTCGTTTTCCTCGTACCCAATCAGGCACGTTGCTTCGCCGCGTCGGCCACGCACGTACTCTTCGCCGCAAAGCAAACGCAGCTTGAGCGCGTAGTGAAGTGGTATACTACTGAATTAATAACAAATATCTACCGCTCTACGTACTGCAGGATAACAGAACGAGGAAAGACAAAAGAAACCGGTGCTAGTTCACGCAACGTCATTTGTAGTAGCTTGACTCGTTGGTCATTGAATTGCCAAATTGGCAGTAGCATAATCCATCCTCCTACAGCTACCTGTTACAAGTAACCCAGTGCGGGCCCCAAGCGTCAGCCAGCCACACACGCGCGCGTCCTGGCTCTCCACCACCGCCATCCCGCTCCCTGGACCGCGGTGCACGGCGGCGGCACATGGGGCGTGCACGCACATACGCGTATTTGTACACTCCGCCGCGTGTCTGCGTACACCATCAGCACTCTGCCGGCGCCAGCTAAGCTCCACTCCTCCTAGGCTAGATTAGTCAAAGCCCCCCGGACCGTCAGTTTACACGTAACTGCACTCGAGATTCCCTTTCGTTTTCCTGGGTGGCCGCCGCGGGGTTGCCGTTAATTTGTTGTTTCTGCTGTTAGCTTGGCGGCCACGGCGGTCACTCGGCGATGGCGCCGAGGTCCGTCACGAAGTCCCGCCCGCGGCTGCTGCCGCGCCTGGACCTCCGGCACCCCTTCCCGGGGCGCGCGGCGCCGCCGGCTCCAGTCCCGGCCGCCGCGACCTCGGGGAACACGAGCGGGCCGCCGCCGTCGCCGCCGAGCGCGGCGCTGGCGCGCACGGCGAGCGCGGCCATCTCCTCGGCCTGCAGCGCGCGGCGCCGCATCGCGGCGGGCAGCACGAAGTAGAGCTGCCCGGGCTGCAGCTCCTCGTCGCCGCCCACGGCCGCCACCGCGCCGCCGAGCTCCAGCCCGTCCGCGCAGCACAGGAACCACGCGCCCGCGGGGCCGGCGCCGCCCGCCGCCGCCGCCTTCACCGCCTGCGACGCGCGCGTGCCGCCCGGGAACCGCCGCAGCGCGCCGTCCGCCAGGACCACCCGCGCCTCCGCGGCCGCCAGCGCGCAGCAGCCCGGCGCCGCGGGCGCCACCGCCGTGGTGGCCTCGCACGAGTTGCAGGCGCCCATTGCCGCGTGTCTCTGTGCACGCCCGTCGCGCGTTACTATTAGCAGCTGGTCGATCAAGTCCGGAGAAGGTTCCAGAGCTTTCACTCGCTTGCTCGGCGGCCGGCGAGGTGCTGGCTGCTGTTGGGTTGGAGGAGTTGGAGAGTAGCGAGCAGGTGTCGGGTGCGGGCGCGTTTATATATAGCGGGAGGTGGACGCGTCGGGTAGCGCAAGCGGGGCGCGCGCGGCGAGGGAAAAAGGGAGCGAGCGGATCGAGAGAGAGGGAGGGGTGCCAACCTGGAAGTTGTTGGGGACAGCTTGCAACCGGGGCTCCACAAGCGTAAATGACTGCTGCGCTTCGTAGGCCCCCGCCTCGCTCTCGCGCCGCATGCATGCTGCTGAAGTGCTGATGTGATGCTGCTTGCCTCGGCTACCTGGCCTGCTGCCGTCTGCCTCGCGTATGCGTTCCGCGTCCTCCACAGCTCCACTGCTCGGCCTCGTTTCCTCATTTCCTCCACGCAACTCTCAAGCCCCCACAGGTTTACAGATTTACAGTGCGACGGGTGCAAATGCAAGTTCAGTACGAACTCTACGGTCTGAGGAGAATAAAATCGAGCAATCCATCACGTGTGCTGGTACTCTAATCATCATCTCTTTGGCGGAGACGGCGGCGCATAATCTAATGGCGGAGCTCTCCGACAAGGAAACGGCGAGGAAGAAACCCGGGGAACGTCCGGACTCCAGAGCTGATCATTGCGCTGCGCTCTGCGAAGAGAGTGGCCGAGTCGCTGGATGACGCGCCGAGGAACACACCAAACCGGGCAACTTCGCGACGTTTTCTGGGCCGAGCCCTTTCTGGATCCGCCGGGATCGTATCGGGATCACGATTCGCGTGAGGCACGGAACGCAGCTTAAAAATGGCGTTTAGATTCGCACTTGGATGCGTACAGGCTATTAGCGTACGACGTGCTCCGAATTGCCTCCAGGAACGAGGACATATGTCCGTGTGTGTTCTTTTAATCATGTCCATGATTTGGACGGATGGCATGTGAGCCACTGGATCCACTCGCAAGTACTACTGGTAGTAATTTTGTGTGTGTCCGGGTTTAGCACGCTGAATGCAGACTAGTGGTACTGAATGGAAAATGGTAAAATGACATGATACTCTGCTTGAGTGTTAGGAAAAAACTACTACTCTGAATCAGGGACGTTTTGCATCCTCATCAACATTCCTGAAAACCATCGGTTAACAGTTAACGCATGCTCAATCTACCAGCATTTGCACGAAAAGATTCCTTTTCACCCATTGTCCACTGCCACACACGACCTCTGCTCCACAACTCGCGGCCTTTCACACTGTCAGATCTCCACAGTACCTTGCTGACGCTGCGCTGGCCGGCCTGCGAATCTGCGTCCGCGATCGCTGGGGATCCCGCTCCGACGCGCCCCATCACTCCGGCGCGCGCCACGTACAGGCAGCTTAGCTGGACGCAGGTCCATGCGCTGCCCATGCCGGCGCCCTCGCCCTCCCCATGCCTCCTCCGTCTTCGTGGACGCCACACAATAACTCGCGGACAGGGACATGGATCGTCGACTGATCGACAGCAATAATGCCGGTACACGTACTGAGCGAGGGAAGGGAAGGGACAATTATGCATCGACACCACCCCCGGCCAATCGGACACCCATACGTGCTCATCATTGGCAACAACAAAGAGTTGGAGCTGCATGCCATGGCGTAGGACTGTTTTGTTGCGTCCGTGCGGGTCGAACCAAGCATTGATGTCTTCTTCGTCTCGGCCCCCTCGTCGTCATTAAACCAACACTCCAATCATCGGCCGGAGCAATGCATCTCGCTCGACGCAGGCCGTGCCCCGGCCCTACCTCGCTTGCGTTGTTGAAATTGAAACCAACTTAAATTCGCACAGTGACGGTTCATTTCTCGATCGGTCTCGGCGTTGCTGGCGCTCGGCGCAGGAAATCAATTCGTCCAGTATCTGTCGGTGTGTGAGTACACTTCCAAATGGGGGCCTGCTAAGGCTCCGCTGAGATAGGCTCGGGGAAGAACAGATTCTACTCGCGCGTTAGCGTAGATGATTCAAGTGAGTAAGAACACGGAGAGTTATCCAGGTTCGGGCACGCGCTGGGTGCGTAATACCCTACGTCCTGCTTGGTGTGTGTGTTTGGGTGTCCCCCTCTTTACACTTGGAGTCTCTCCTCTTTTTATAAGATAAGGAGAAGAGCACCGTATGAGTGCGGGAGTGCCGGACATCCGGTGGGGGTCCGGTCCTTCCGAGATATCCGACACGATCCCGACTAAATCCGTTGCGTTTCCTTTTCCTCGGTTCGTGCTCCGAATCTCTTCCACCCTATTGAAAGAGAGCCCTCCAGCACGCTGCGGCCGCGCGGCTTCCCGAGACGCGGCGCACGGGAAGACGCGCGCACGTCTGTCGAGGCTGCGGCGTCGCCACGAGGCACTCGAGTGCCGCATTAACTCCGGATGGTTGGGGCGTCGGAGGAAACTACCACGAAGCTTCGTTCCCCCAGACGCTCCCGCTCCTCCCGGTCTTCATGGGCCTCGTGGGCTTCGTGGGTCTTGTGGACTTCCTCATCCGCGGGCGCCGTCTTCGTCCGTGGGCTGAAAACGGCCACGCCGGTTAGGGGACCCCGATCCCCCTACACCGACGGGAGCCCCGGCCCGATCGGCCGACCCGCGGGGTCGGAGGCGAGGATTGGGGCCACCCGTCGGTGCCCGGTGCCGTTTGGGTTGCTCCGGGCGTGGCTCTCGAAGGAATCGGAGCCGCTTGGGCTGCGGAGCACGGCGCCCCGGCGTCGCGTCGCTTCGGTTCGCGTGCGGTGGGCCCGCCGACGTCTACGCTCAAGTAGGGGATGGCCGGTTGCCCACGGCACGTCTTCCCACTCGCCCTTCGCCTTTCGTCTTCTCAACTTCTTTCTCGCTGCCGCGCTCCCTTCGCCTTCTTCTCCCGCCGATCCGCGCCGCCGCTTTCGTCGCCGTCGCCCCCTGCGTCAAGATGGCCCGCGGAAGGTCCTCCCCACGCCGCAGCGGTTCGCGCGCGCTCGCCGTCGGCGGATGCACCGCCAACGGCGCGGTTGCTCGACGCTAGGGTCGACATGTCGCGGCTTTCGCCCTTCTGCGCGGTGGACGGTGATAGGGCCGTTCGCGTTGGGGGGCCTTTGCCGCCGCCGGCCAGGAGGGCCGGAGATCCTCCACTTCGTATCCTTCGTCGTCGCCGGCGCCGTTCCCCCGCCTTCTCCGATTTCTTCCTGGAGGTGCTCCGGGCGTATAGGATCCGCATGGCACACCTCACGCCGAATGCGGTCGCGGCGGCGGCGTGTTCGCCCATTTATGCGAAGGATTTGTGGGGGTGCAGCCGTGTTTCCCCATATTCCAACGCTACTTCAAGATGACGCTTACCAACGCCTCGGAGGTGATCGGATGCGTCCGGCTGACCGCCCGGCCCGACGGCGGGTACATAGAGTACTCGCCTAGCGGCAAGGTGGAGGCGTGGAAGAGGGCACTGGTTCGTGGTGCCGTACGAGAAGGACCTCCGTCGCCTCCGCGTCCGCCGGTCCCGGCCCAACATTTGGCCGTGCGGGACGCCGTGCCCCGCCTTCCCGAGGGCATGGTGCCGGTGGTCGACCGGATCGCGGCGCTCGCCGCGGCCGGTCGACTTCTCGTGGGGTGGTGCACGACTTCCTCGAGCGCAACATCGCGCCCCTTCGCCGGAGATCGATCCCGTCGTGGATGTATCGGGACTTCAACTTCGCCGGCCGCACTCGCACGGGGGCGGGCTCGGACCTGCCCGAGACCGTGAAGCGGTTCGCCTACTCCACGGCGGCCGGGAAGAAGTGGCCCGCCTCCTTCGCGTGCCGGAAGGTGCAGAGCCCCTTCATCGGTCGGCGAACAAGCGCGCCGTCCTCGACGGCATGCCCCGGCGGGGCCGCTCGGGTTTCTTGGCACGGTCCCGGCTCCCACTCCTGGTCTCCGGGTGCCGGAGTCACGCCTTCCTCCAACCCGGGTGCGACGGCCGCCCCGGGGGTGCCTCCGAAGCTCCGGGTGGTAGCCCCGGCGCTGCGAGGCCTGCTCCGAGCGCGCGGGACAAAGGCAAGGGAAAAAGATCTCCGTCGCCCCCCTCCTCCGACTCCTCCGGGCCCGCTGCCTTCCACGGAAGCGGGCCGGCGGGCTCCGCCGGCGCAAGTGGCGCGGGCCGCTCCACGGGAGAAGTCCCTGCGGCCGCACCGGCGCAAGCAGCCGGGTGGACGCGCGACGGGTAGGAAGCTTTCCTCTCTTTTTTACTTAAGCTGCGTGCACAGTGTGCTGCACTTCGTCTCACCGTAGGGCTGATGGTTGCGAAATGTGTTACGATTTGCTTTGTTTGCGGGATCTGTCCGGATCGAGCCGGACCCGGACCTGGTCCCTTTGAACCCCAAGGCGGCCGGTGCGGCTCCGACGGCCGGAGCGGAGGACGGCGCGGGAGGGCAACGGGTGCCCTGAGAAGAGGTGGCCGCGGGTGCCCCGAGGAAGAGGTCGCGAGCGAGTCCGCGGAGGTGGCCGCGAGGTGCCGCCGGAGAGGGGCCGCGGGCACTCCCAGGAGGCGAGCTGCGGGTGTCACCGAAGAGGAGGCCGCGGGTGCCCTGCCGGCGAGGAGGCTGCGGGCGCCCTGCCGGAGAGGAGGCCGCGGGTGCCTCTGCCGGGCCGACCTTGGTCGGGTGTCACCTCCTCGGGCGGGGACGTGCGGGCGCTTTCCCAATCGGCGGCGCGGCGTCCACCACGGTCTTCCACTCCACGGCCGGGTGCCGGCGCCGCCGACCCTATAGTCTTTGGAGGGAATGACTCCCTTCCGCGCGTTCGGTCGGAGCCGGAGGGCGGAGGCGCGGCGGAGACACTTCGTCGACCGCTGCCGCCGGAAGAGGGCCGTGGCGCGGCCGGACGCGGCCGGAACGGGTCACCTTCGGGTCGCTGCGGCGGCATGGGGCGCCAAAAATTGGCGATGTGCTCGGGGAGGCCACCCGGTCGCTTCTTGCCATGAAGGCGGCCGTGGAGGAGGCGGAGGCATCCCCGGACGGCCAAGGAGGCCGCGTTGGCCGAGCGCGAGGCGGAGGTGGCGGAGAGCACGGCGGGCCCCGGAGACGGCGGTGAAGGCGGCCCGGCGACGATATCGGCGCCGCATGGAGGAAGTCCGGCATGAGGCTGGACCAAGGCTAGCGGCATCGGCGATCGGAGCCGGCGAAGGCTGCGTGACGCAAAGGCCCGCGAGGCGAAAGCGTGAACCGCCTCCGTGGCGTCCTGGAGCGGGAGCGTGCTTGTGCAGCTCCCGCGACGCGCAGTTGGAGCGAGCGGAGGCCCACATGGACCTCCGCGAGGCGGCCGTGACCCGTCGCGAGGTGACCGCGGCGGCTCGCGAGGGCGAAGGAGCGTGCCGGCGCGCTTGCCCTTCGGGAGAGGCTGCGGCCCGGGCGAGCGGGAGCGGGCCGTCGGAGCGGCCGAGGCGAAGGTGCAGCGCGTCGGCGATTCCTTGGCCTCCCGGGAGGCGGCGCTTAGGGGACGCGAGGGCGCCCTTGCTACCGGGAGGAGCGGGTCCGGCTTCGTGAGAAGCGAGGCCGCCGTTCGAAGGAAGCCTTGGAGACGAAGGCGGCCGTCTCGCTCGGGCCGAGGAGCGAGGTCCGCGGCATCGCCGACGGGTTGGCGCACTTGCGTCCGTGAGGAGACTCTCGCGAGGTGCCCGAGAGGCCTTCGCCGTCGAGCTTAAGGCGATGGAGAAGAGCCGGGACGAGTACCGCCGGCGAGTCGAGCGGTTGGAGGCCCGGTTGAAGAAGTCGGGTCGCGGCTCTTCCGCCGCGGCCGATGGCGATGACCTCCGGCGGCAGCTCGCGGAGGCGCGGTCCCAGCTTGAGGAATCCGAACTTCGAGCGCGTTGGCGAGCGAGCGGGCGGCCGAGGCGGCTTCGGCGGCGCGGACGCGAGCGGAGATCGCCGCCGAGGTGCACGGGCGGTTTCGTCGGCACTATTCGAGGTGGGTGCGCCTCGTCTTCCTGAGCCCCTTGACCGCGGCGCGGCTGGGTACGCCTTCGCCATGCGGGGGTGGTTGACTCCACGATCGGCTGAACACCGGGTGGCGGAGGTCTGCGAGAGGAGGGCGGCAAACCATAGCCGCGGCCCTGGAGGAGGTGCTTGCGAACGCGCGGTGCTCGTGCCGGGTTCCCGCTCCTAGGCGTGGTGAACGGCGACGTCCCTGCGGGTGAGCACGCCGCGGCCAAGGCACGAGCACGCGCCGTCGCCCGTGCCTTTGCCGAAAGCTTCAAGCGGGGCTAAGTGCCCGCTTCCTCCACTAGCGCGTGGCTTGCTCGGCGACGTGCTGTTTTGTTTGTATTGAACCTGTTCTTACGTGAAAGTTAGAATTTTAAGTTCAAACTTGTCGAGTATTAATGAAAAGTTTAAACTCGTTGTTCCTTACGCTGCGTGCGATTGTCCGCGTGCGTCGTGTAGTCGTAGGCCGTTTGGTGAGTCGTAGTTGCGCTTAGAGCGCGATTCGCGGCGCTCGAGCCTCAACCGGACAAAGTGCCTTCCGGCTTCCGACTAAGTCATGGACCTTCCTTGCCCGTCGGAGGAAAGCAAGGTCTTAAAAATGCACGACAGACGATCTGCGAGAAGTAGGAAAAGAAGCGGCGGGCGGCTGTTTTGCATTTAAAACATGTCGATACGGGTGCCGTGGCGGCCGTGGCCGTGGCGATGAGACTTCCGGGTACTACCGGGACCATTGGCTACTGAGAATATTCTAAGGATAGAATTTCTTTAGGTGCTCAATGTTCCAAGCGCTTGGTTCGGGTACCCGTCCTCCGATTCCGAGACGAACGGATCCTGGGCGGGTGACGGCATTGACGAGGAAGGGCCCTTCCCACATGGGAGTTAGCTTATCCTTGCCTTCACGCGTCCGAGCCCGTCGGAGGACAAGATCTCCCGTTTGCAACTCCCGGGGCGCACGCGCCGCTGGTGGTAGCGGCGCAAGCCCTAGGGGTACCTCGAGGCTGCGCGGTAGTACTCGCCGTCTTGCCTCCTCGAGGAGGTCAATGTCGTCGTGCCGCCGAGTGCTTTGGTCGGCTTCGTCAAATGCGGCGACTCGGGGGCTATTGAGCCGGATCTCCGTGGGTAGCACCGCCTCCGCACCGTACACGAGGAAAAAAAGGCGTTTCGCACCGTGGCTCGACTTCGCTGTGGTGCGCGAGGGACCGAGCACGGATTGGATCTCGATTACCCACACGGAGCCTTTCTTCTTCAACGGGTCAAATGATCTTGTTTTCAAACCCTTGAGGATTTCTCCGTTGGCGCGTTCGACTTGGCCGTTGCTTTGTGGGTGGGCTCTTGAGGCAAAGCGGATCCGGGTGCTTGAGGGAGTCGCGGTATGCTTGCGAATGCGTGGCTCGTGAGCTGGGTCCCGTTGTCGTGATAATCCGCTGCGGCACCCCGAATCTTGCAATGACATTCTTCATGAATTTGACCGCTGAGTTTTGGTCTATCTTTGTCACCGCCTCCGCCTCTACCCACTTCGTGAACTTGTCGATGGCCACATATAGCCACCTGTACCTACCGGGACAGTCGGAAATAGCCCTACAATGTCCGGGTCCCAAACCGCGAACGGCGGGATAAGGGAATTGTTTGAAGGGCTTGAGCGGGCAGGTGCGTACGCGGCGTGAGCGGCATGCCTTGCATTGTTGCACCGGCCTGGTGGCGTCCTGGAGGGCTGTCGGCCGGTGGTAACCTGCTTGAAAGGCTTTCCCGGACCGGCGTGCGGGGAGCGTGGTGGCTGCCGCACTCGCCCTCGTGGATCTCCAACGAGTATGTCGTTGCCTTCTTCCGTCTTTACGCACTTCGACGAGAACACTATTGGCACTGCGCTTGTACGGCTTGTCATCGACAACGGCGTATCGCTTGGCTTGGCGGGCTAGGCGTTCCGCGTCCGTGTCGTCTTCGGAAGGATGTCGTCACGCGGTACCCGAGGATGTCGTCCATCCGGCGGGCGTCCTGCGGCTCGTTGGCAAGCGCTTCTTCGCTATTCGCGTGTCGCTGCGGATCCTGCGGGTGCGCTGCGCTTTGTTGTTCGTTGTGCCGGAGCTCGGTCGGCGTCGGAGGCCGAAGGGGATGTCGGGATCTCCATGAACGTCCGGGTGGGATTGGAGCTCGAGTGGAGGCCACCGGGATAGCTCGTCGGCAATGTGATTGTCGCCCAGAAGTACGTGAAGCACCTCGAGGCCGTTGAACTTCTTTTCCATCCGCGACCGCCGCAAGGTATGCGGCCATCTGCGGGTCGTTGCACCTGGTACTCCTTGAATACCGGTTGACGACAAGTTGCGAGTCTCCCTTGGCGAGGAGGCGCGTGACCCCGAGGTCGGCCGCGATCCGCAACCCCGCTAGGAGAGCTTCGTGATACGTCGTGTTGTTGGTGCACGGAAGTGTAGGCGGACCGGTAGCGCGGCTCGTCGCCGGTTGGTGATAGCAGCGGCACCCACTGCTCCCGCACCGTTGAGGGTGAGGGAACCGTCGAAGAACATCGTCCGGTAGTCGCCGGGTGTGTCGTCTTTGCTGCACCGGGTGCTAAGCTCTTCCCGCTCGATCTACGGGGTGGGCGTCCACTCGGCGATGAACTCGGCTAGAGCCGGCTCTTGATGATGTGTGTGCTTGAGGATGGACAAGTCGAACTCCCCCGGCTCCACGGCCCACTTGGCTACTCGCCGTCGCTTCCACGTTGCGCGAGTATGGTTTCCGGCGGTGCCGTAGTTACCACCCGGACGGGATGGCCTTGAAAGTAGTGCCGTAACTTCAGGGATGTGACAAGTACTTGTGTAGAGCATCTTACGAGTGCGTGGGTACCGTGTCTTGGCATCCCGCAGAACTTCGGCGATGAAGTACACGAGCGTTGAATGCGCCGGGTGCGAGGTTCGGATTCCGGAAGGTCGCTCTCGCTCATCGCGGGAGACGGGGCCGGAGCCCCGGGTGGTGCGGTGGTGACGCGATGCTTGTCGTCGAGGGTAGGCTGGAGCGGATCCCGCCCGCCCATAATGCGAGACGTGGTCGGAGCCGGAGCCCGGGTGGGGTGGGATCAACGCGTCCATCCTTGTCTTTCCGGTCGTGGTCCACCGCTTCGCCCAAATCATGCGACGAGGTCGGAGCCGGAGCCGGGTGAAGGCGGGAGCCACACCGTCCGCGAGGAGTCGTTGCGGCGGGGACCGCCCGGGTGCCCCACCGGGCGAGCCGGAGCGGCCGCGTCGCGCGCCATGTCGTGAGTGAGAGCGTCCGCAGCCCCGGGTGCTCCGGCGCGCTGCGAGCTGGTTGCGGGCGGAGCCCCGGGTCTGTTTGGCCAGCTGCCTTCGAGCCGTCAAGGCCCCGCGCTTGGCTGGTTCGCCGAGAACCGCGAGGCGCACTGCTCCGGCCGCTCGACCACCGGGACCACGCCCGACCACTTGCGGGTTGGCCGCTATGTACATGAGCGGTGGTTCACACGGTTCGGGGCGACTAGAACGGGCGCGGAGGACGGGTAGCGCTTGAGGTCTTGCAAGGCTTCATCGGCTTCCGAGTCCACTCGAATTTGTCCGTCCTCTTCATCGGCTTGAACAACGGGAGAGCACGTTCGCCTAGGCGTGAAATGAATCGGCCAAGGGCCGCCATGCTCCCGGCTAGGCGTTGCACGTCCTTGAGCCGCCTTGGGGGCGGATTTCTTCAATGGCCCGGATTTTCTCGGGGTTTGCTTCGATCCGCGGTGCGAGACCGAGGAAGCCGAGTAGCTTCCCTGCCGGCACGCCGAAGACGCACTTCTCGGGTTGAGCTTCACTCGGTTGCGGCGCAGATTGGAGAAGGTCTCCTCTAAGTCGAACGGGAGAGACGGTGCCTTGCGGCTCTTAGCGACCAGAGTCGTCGACGTACGCCTCCACGTTCCTCCCGACTTGCGAGTCCGGGGTTAAGCGCATGGCTCGTTGGAACGTGGGGCCTACGTTCTTGAGACCGAAAGGCATGCTTACGTAGCGAAGCTCCCTGCGGGAGTCATAAAGCGATCTTTTCCTCATCCTACTTAGCCATACAAATTTGGTGGTACCGGAGTACGCATCCAACATGCAAAGCGGGTCGCGGCTGCGGTGGAGTCTATTACGGAATCTATCCGAGGCAACGGAAACGGGTCCTTCGGGCAAGCCTTGTTCGGGTCGGTGTAGTCCACGCACATCCGCATCTTGGCGTTGTTCTTGGGCACGACCAGCTGGGTTGGCGAGCCACGTCGGGTGCGTGACTTCCCGGATGAACTTGGCCTCCGATAGCCTCTTGACTTCGGCCGGATGAAGTACTCGCGCTCGGGGGCTTGGCGCCTCGCCAGCTGCTTCCACGGGTCTTGTGGCGGGGTCGACCTTGAGTTGGTGCTCAATCACCCTCCTGGGTATGCCGGCATGTTCGAAGGATGCCGGGCAAAGATGTCGTTGTTTGCTTGGAGGAAGGTGATGAGCGCGAGTTCCTATTTCGGGTCGAGGTCACCACCGACGGTGGTGGTCTTGTCCTCCGAGCCCCAGAGTGAGATCTTCTTGGTAGACACCTCTACGGAGCGACAGCTTTGCTCGCTTGGGGCCGGGTTGCGCGGCGGGCTTCTTCGGGCGTCGCGCGCTCTCTTCATGCCGGTGTCCTCCTCTGCTGCCATTTCGGCCGCCAAGATGTCCTCGAGGCAAGCCATCGCCTTGGCGGCATCCGCCCTCTCCACGATGACGCCCTTCGGGCCGGCATCTTCGGCGTGAAAGGCGTGATGCGGGACAGACCATGAGCGGTTTATGCCGGGTCTCCCAATGATGGCGTTGTAGGGGAGGCCGATGTCTGCGACGTCGAAGAGGAGCTTCTCCGTGCGGAAATTGTCCGGGTGCCGAAGGTGACCGGGAGCTCAATCCTACCCAAGGGGCGGGAGCTACCGGGAGCACGCCGACAAAAGGGCGCGAGGGCTGCGGTTCGGCACGCGCCCACTGCGAGAGAGTCGTAGACTTTCGGGGTGATGAGGTTGAGGCTCGCGCCTCGCGTCGATGAGGGTGCGCCCCACCTTCTTATTGCGAGATGGTGGGCGACACGACCGGGGGATCTTCCCCTTGGTGTTGTCTAGGCCCACCATGTCGCTCTTGTCGAAGGTGATGGGAACATCCGCCCACTTTAGCGGGGGAGCCGCGGCCTTGCCCTCGGTGATTGCGAGGACCTCGCGGCGGAAACGCTTGACCTCGCCTTTGGACGTGAAGCTCGAGGAGCCCCCGGCTGATCACGGCGATGGAGTCGTCCGCGCTGCGAGTACGCCTCGACTTCCTCTTTCTCCTCCTCCTTCTCCTTTTCGGCCTTCTCGGCCGCCCGCCGCTCGTCGCGCCGCTTGATGCTCGCCTGGATGTAACGACACTCCGGCGGTCGTGGTCGTTGGTGCGGTGGAAGTAGCACGCGAAGGTACCGGGGATTTGGGCGGCGACTTGCCGGTACCCGCGGGAGGTGGGCGTCGCGCCCCACTGGGGGGACGGGCCTCCGGCGCGGCCACTTCTTCCGCCTTACGCTTGCGCGCGAGGTTCTTCTTACTGCTTCTTGGAGAGGGTGCCCCTGGACTTGGGAGAGGAGGTACCGGGTTGGCCTTCGCCGGCCGGTCGTGCCATGCTTGGGCTTCCTGGCGGCGGGCGCACTTGTCGGTAGGGGTGGGCAAAAAAACCGAGACCGAAAAACCGGAACCGAAAAAACCGAGACCGGGACCGAAAGAACCGAAATTTCGGATATCGGATAATATTTCGGGTAAGTGTATTGGATAACCGAAATTTTCGTTCCAAGTTCGGGTACCACCCTCGGATACCCGAATTACCCAAACTACCCAAACAACACCTAGCACAAGGTCAATTCACACAAATTAGTTTCATTATGATTAATTAATTATTAACTAGACTATATACATGTCTAAATTGGTTTAATTCCATGTCAAAAGGATACAAGTTAGGTCTTATCTTAACATATATATGAAATTATCATGAATTTTTGAAACTAGTTTACATATTTGTGTGTATGTTTGGGTATTTCGGGTAAGACCGAAGACCGAACCGAAATTTAGGTACCCAAATAATTCGGGTACCAATTTCTTTTATGACATTTTGGGTATTAATTCTTCAAGACCGAAATTTAGAAAAGACCGAATTACCGAACCGAAGTTTCGGGTAGACCGAACGCCCGAGGCCTACTTGTCGGCCAAGCTGGAAGAGGTCCGTGACCGTCTCCGGCCGGTGTACGCCCGGCTCGCCCGGGATATCCTTGTCTCGGACGCCATGGCGAGAAGGCGGAGAGCACCGGGAGAGAGGTCGATGCGCGGGATGGTGTTGCGGACTTGGTCGAGCGGCTGCATGAACGCTCGTAACGTCTCGCCCGGCTTACGGGACGATGCGGTCCGGGTCGATACGGCTTCCGGACGCTTGGCCGTTCCTTGAAAGTTGGCCATGAACTCCCGGCACGGGCTCTTCCGAGGATCCGATGGACTCGGCGCCGAGGTTCATGAACCATGACCGAGCCGAGTCCTTGAGGGCTAGGTGGAAGTAGTTGGCCATGATGTCCTCCGAGCCACCGGCGGCTCGACGGCGGTGGAGTAGATCTGCGGGAACCCGTCGGGGGAGCGGTGCCGTCGTACCTTTACGGAAGATCCGGGCAGAACTTGCCGGGCCACGTGACGTTGCGCGGGCGCTTTGAGAGGGCCGCGCGGCCCCAGAGGAACGAGGGTCGAGCTCCTTTCTCTTACGCTTGGGGTGGCGCTGCGGGGACGTCTCCGCCTCCGGGCCGTCGAGGTTGTGGGCGGAGGTGCGCTCACGTTCGCGTCCCCGCTCGCGCGAGCGCTCGATCTTGACGCGTGCATCCTCCCCCTCGCGGCGGCGTTCTTTGCGAGGTCGTTGCGCAGGTCGCGGTGCCCCCGCGCTGCGGGGAGTGGACGGAGAGCGAAGCCGCCGGCGGGCGCACGTCCTTGGCGCGGTTGGCGCGGCGGTTGTTGTCGGTCGGTGGGCTGCTGCGGGCTGGCGTGACGGTCCCGCTGGCGCTTGGCTGCGCCGTGTCCGAGGAGCTTACCTACTCCGGTGAGCCACTCCCTTGCTTGCTCTCCCCCGCCGATCCCGCCGGCGGGTTGTTGAGCATGGTCTTCACGGCGGTCAAGGGGTCATCCCCTTCTTCTTCGGGAAGAGGCGACGCGCGAGCGCGCGCTCGGACGCGGGCGGCGTGACGGCTCGGGCGTGGCGGTCGGCGCCGCGGCGGTCCTCGCCGCATGCTCGACCGCCGAGGCGCCGGGATGATCACCGTGAACGGAGCGGCCCGCACGGCGACGGTCGCGGCGACGGCGCCGGTGGACGCCTGGGCGGAGACGCTATCTTCCGTCCGCGGCGTGTCCGAAGATCTCTGCATGGTTGCGTGGAGGTTCCGCGAGCGCAAAGCGAAATCTACGATTTGCCCCCTTTACGGCGCGCCAAATGTCGGTGTGTGAGTACACCTCCAAATGGGGGCCTGCTAAGGCTCCCTTAGGATAGGCTCGGGGAAGAACGGATTTGCTCGCGCGTTAGCGTAGATGATTCAAGTGTGTAAGAACGGGGAGAGTTATCCGAGGTTCGGGCCGCAGCTGGGTGCGTAATACCCTACGTCCTGTTGGTGTGTGTGTTTGGGTGTCCCCCTCTTTACATTGGAGTCTCTCCCTTTTTATAAGATAAGGAGAAGAGCACTGTATCACGAGTACCGGGAGTGCCGGACACCGATGGGAGTCCGGTCCTTCTGAGATATCCCGACACGATCCGACTAAATCCGTTGCGTTTCCTTTTCCTCGGTTCGTGCTCCGAATCTCTTCCACCCTATTGGACGAGAGCCCTCCTGGCACGCTGCGGCCGCGGCGGCTTCCGAGACGCGGCGCACGGGGAAGACGCGCGCACGTCTGTCGGGCGTGGCGTCGCCACGAGGCACTCGAGTGCCGCATTAACTCCGAGTGGTTGGGCGTCGGGAGGAAACTACCACGAAGCTTCGTTCCCCGACGCTCCCGCTCCTCCGGTCTTCATGGGCCTCATGGGCTTCGTGGGTCTTGTGGACTTCCTCATCTGCGGGCGCCGTCTTCGTCCAGTGGGCTGAAAACGGCCACGTCCGATTAGGGAGACCCCGATCCCCTACACCGACAGTATCCTATGCATAGTTCGCTGATCAGCCAAGATAACACTCACCAGTGCTCCCTGGCAGGAGGAACGCAGAGGATATGCTTCTAAACCATTGGCCAGAAAAATGGTGGAGCGGCCTGCTAATCCTGCATTCCCTGTCCTGATTCCTGACACCTTTGGTAATCCAACCAGCCAGCCAGAGAGGAGGAGGAGATCCACGAGCCTCATTCCCCCCGTTGAAATAATCAAACCCTCTGCTTAATTAGCTCGCTGCTCCGCACCAATTGAACATTTTCCAGGCCGTGCCAGGCTTGTGGTCAAGCGACCGGATTATACTATACGCATGATTTCGCAGCGGCTGCATCTTAATTAAACTAGGCCTAACACTGGCCATTCAGAGGAAAGGTTCCCGTTGTTCGGTTACGGCCCCGTCGCGCAGGCAGAATCTACTGCCAGCGCGTCGCTGCCCTCGCGCGGCCCGACATGGGGCGGACAGGGCGAGGTCTCGCGCTCATGCGCCCTGCGATTAGGATAAAACCGGCGTGTTATGGTGGAGCGAATCGGAACGCCATTCTTTGCTGATAAAACCTGTCACTCTCTATCGGATCGGAGCAGCTCCGGGATAGATAAGGAGGAAAAGGTGCTTGGGTTGGGAACGGTTGGTTCACGGCCGGCCCTGCAGGATTCAACATAGATCGGGTCCGCTGTCACTTGACGGGAATCATCGGCGTTTCTGAAGATGCGGTTATTCTTAGAGAGGTTTTCAGGTCCAAAATAATGGCTATTTTTTCTCAACTAATGGCCATTAGTTGGATCTAACAGTGTAGATTAAATTTTAGAAGTTAATAACTAATGGTCATTAGTAAGGGTAATATTATCAAAATAATATGATTATAATACAAAAATTCATCATAACTAATAAGTTAGTCTATTTTTACATGAATATGTTATAAAATATTTATTTTAAATTTGATTAATCATCATCATTATTATTGTAGTCAAGTTTTAGTGTATTTAACACAAGTTTGTATGATAAAAAGTATTAATTTTTTCGTGCAATTACTAAACTACCCTTAAACTAATGATCATTAGTTAAAGAAAAATAATGGTCATTATTTTGGACCTGAAAACACCCCTCTTCTTATTCACTCCCGAACATCAGTCGTCGCAAGTGTATTGTGACGGTGATTTGTTTCTGCGAATTTTAGAGCAATCGCAGATGCATCCCTTTCCCAGTCCGGATGGCTGGACCTTTTACCCGTTGTAGCAATGCACAAGCCTCCACTGTCATCCAAGCGACCTCCAAAGTTGTTTGGTTTAGGTCCATCTCCCGGCTACATTGGCAGGCAGCCTATGTATGGTAGCAGTGCCTTTAGTACACGGCGTACTGTGCTTATCAGTTCCTTCTGAATAAATCGTGCTATCGTTGGCACGTCCCGCTCACCGTCCTGTCGCTGTACGTGCTTTTGTGCGTTCGAGCTCGAGTCCAGCAGAGCAAATGCGACGCGACCGTACGTCGTCGTGTCGATGGAACAAAAGGGTCTGCAAAATTCCAAATGCCAATGTGTTCACGTCTCCGTGATTCCCCTTGTCATGCGTTCCGAGTCCACGGATTAATTGTTCTTTATCTCGTCACGCTTTTTCGAAGGGGAATTTCAGCTGAGATTACACGGAGGATCAGTATACGGTTCTCTCTTTGAACTTTCACCCAGGTCGTGATGTAAAGTGCGCAAGTCTTACATTTATCCGTTTTAGTGAAAGCAACACACCAATTCGTCTCAACCAGTCACGTAAGTTCCACACTGCTGGCACATCAACTTGCCATTACACTTGGTTCTTTTTTTTTCCCCGTCCAGGAAATTCCCTGTCGGAGGCAACGACCGATCTGCAGATAAACTCCCAATTCCAACAACCGCCGACACATGACCCGAACGGGGCGAGTCGCTCGCGGAGGGCGCACGGCAACTGGCACGGCGCGGCGTGGGGTCTCCATTAGCTGCTCACCCAAGTGCATTGCACACTGGCGCTGCCTTTCTGTATGGATCCTATCCTCTGTTCCCTGTCCCTGAATATGAAATGCACCAGCTCTGCTCTCCCGTCTCCTGTCCCCATCCCGTTTTCAATAACGGGTTCGGTCAACCGCATCATTGCGAGTTTGTCTGTTGGATCGGAAGATTAATCCGTGTTCATGCAGCCACTCGATACGCCTGTGACCTGCGAGAGAGATTCTGATGGGATCCACTTGCGCAGTGCACTGAACATTGCGCAAACCGGGTATGATTGGATCGGATGCATGGATAGCATATCATCACTGGATGCATGTATGGGCATCCTTTTGTTTTGCCTAGCTTGGATTGCAATTTTGTTGGTAGGGTAGTAGTTTGGCATCTTGTTTCTTATTTTGGTGCACTGTTTTGGCACAAAAAAGTCGTTCACCTGTGTGATGGATCATGGACGCGAGACTTTTTCATGCTGTGGTTCACACTCCCGTGATTATTTTCTTGTTAGGTAGCGCATATTGTGAATTATTGACATTTTACAATTTTTGGATAATGTATCAGCATTTTATGTGGCGTCAAGGAAACACGGAATGTCGAGTGAAGATGACGACATAATATTTTGAAATAAAAATACTACTAGGACGGTTTCGTGGAGGATTGTTCTTTTCCCCGTTCACAACAAAAACTCTCTATTTTAAGTTGTTCCATATTTCAAGAAAGGGCTGAACTCTACAATTCTACGTGCATGGTTGGCTGGAGTCGCTTGGATCAACCAACCGATCCAGGCGAAAACTCATCGTCAGTGTCCAGATCTACTGGTCAAATTCTGGAAACGTAATGTATGATGCGCTACCTTGTTATTATTTGTAACTATTAGTGTAGTATTGATGAACATCGCCTCTTATTTAGTTGAGTGACGTGATATGATGTCATGTTCGTCAGGATGACTAATTACCAGAATTAGAATGGAAAAACCTTCTAGACGGAGATAGTCGAAAGGCACCAGGCGCCCACGGCTTACATGCGTTCCAACCGCACTAAACCCTTTTTCCTTGGATGGTTTAGTTTATGTTTGACTCCGCTCGACGCATCGATCCCAATGGATTAAGTAGCGCAAATTCAACTGCTCCCTGCAGTCACCTCCCGGGAAAATCCAAGAAACCCCAACCAATCACCATCGCTGCACCGCGTTACCTAAAAGAAATGCTTGGTCCGGTGATCGCTCCCGCATTTGGCTTCCCGGCCGGATAAGAATGATGCTACGATGCTAGCCAGGATCATCTTCTGCGTGCTGATCGCCGCGGCCGTCCTCGCCGTCGTCCTGCTCGCCACCGTCTCCCCGATCCCGCACCGGTCCGGCAGCGGACACAAGGGCCCACCCAACCTGCGCACCTTCACCGTCTACATCCATCCGGCGGCATCGGCGTCCGTGCAGCAGCAACTACAGCGAGCGGCGGTTCACGGAGAAGCGAGCGCGCTGGTGTTCCGCCACCGGATGACGGCGGGGCCGGAGAGCACGTCGCGGACCGTCGGCGCGGCGTCGGGGTTCCTGCTCCCGGCCGGCGAGGCGGGCGCGGCGGCGGCGGCGGTGTTCGACATGGTGCACCTGGCGTTCGACGCCCCCGGGCTGTCCGGCAGCCTCTGCGTCGAGGCGAGCAACGAGAAGGGGAAGCATGGTGGGAAGGAGGAGCTGAAAGTGGTGGGCGGCACGGGCGCGTTCGCGTTCGCGCGTGGGCACGCCGTCGTGCTGCGGGGGCGCCGGCCGGGACTCGGCGCCGCGGCGGTGGCGCCGCTGCGGGTCGAGCTGAGCGTTTCCCCTTTCGGGAGCTAGTTCGGCCAAGTGTGAGCGATCGATGTGCCAAACCTGATCCAATTTTTGCCTTTTTCTTTTCTTTCGATCTGTGATTCGATTTTCGCGGTGTATTTCTCCAGAGAAGTGTAACTTTGGTGCTGATAACATGACACGCAAGTGTTCACAAGAATGTGTCGTGCTGGTGTCTTCGGCATGGGTCCTTTCAGTTATTTTTCTCGGGTGGAAAACTGAGGAATGAAATTGAAGTCTGCCTTTCTTTTGATCTCTTGTGCATAGCGGGCAGATTCTACAAAAATTCGGGAGGATTATTCAGTCATATTTATGAATTCTGCGTCGCCAATAAAATGCTCTAAATGAAGCAAGACGGATTTATTATTATTTTTTGAGAACCATAAAACAAGACGGCCTGTTTTTTTTTTTAAAGCGCAAGACGGACTTACATCCATATGGACCTGTAGTCCGGATAAGAGCGAAAAAAATCCATATGGACCCAACTCGACCAAGCCAGTACATTTGAAAGAAGGCCTAATATCAGCCCGCGAGCTAGCCAGCCCAGTCGGTTCCGTACCACACCGCGTACCGGCTACAGCCCACTTCCGCCGCCACCGCTGCTTCCGTCGGCCGCCGCACCGCCGACGGCGCGCTGGGGCACGGGGCAGAACGATCGTCCTAGGTGCCCCTCGGCGCTGCACATGCGCACAACTAGGGGTGGGCAAAAAAACCGAGACCGAAAAACCGGAACCGAAAAAACCGAGACCGGGACCGAAAGAACCGAAATTTCGGATATCGGATAATATTTCGGGTAAGTGTATTGGATAACCGAAATTTTCGTTCCAAGTTCGGGTACCACCCTCGGATACCCGAATTACCCAAACTACCCAAACAACACCTAGCACAAGGTCAATTCACACAAATTAGTTTCATTATGATTAATTAATTATTAACTAGACTATATACATGTCTAAATTGGTTTAATTCCATGTCAAAAGGATACAAGTTAGGTCTTATCTTAACATATATATGAAATTATCATGAATTTTTGAAACTAGTTTACATATTTGTGTGTATGTTTGGGTATTTCGGGTAAGACCGAAGACCGAACGAAATTTAGGTACCCAAATAATTCGGGTACCAATTTCTTTTATGACATTTTGGGTATTAATTCTTCAAGACCGAAATTTAGAAAAGACCGAATTACCCGAACCGAAGTTTCGGGTAGACCGAACGCCCAGGCCTACGCACAACCAGACCTCCTCTCGTCTGCGATATCGCAGGTTTGCAGCCCTCTCATGTCATTATGTCAAGATACTGCCTTTCAGTTACAATTATTCCATGACTTATGAGCCAATACCACACAAAGATCGAATTTTGCATTATATGGCAGCTTAGCATCTCATTCGTTTTCATCAGCTATACAAGGCAAACGATGGCCAGTCTGAGAAGCACGGAATTGGGATCTCATTTTTCTTTCCCTAGTTAATTTCTATTGACGGGTTATGAGACAAGTATTCAGTACCATATATAAAAGTTAAACATTACAACTCTGCAATTTCTATCCTATTCGTATCCTTTGATTATACAGATGTTCCTAGTCCTGGAGACTTGAAAGAACCAATGAATAAAACAGGGACTGCAACTCTGAATGTTCTGAACCCCACAGTTGTTGAAACCTTGTTGTGTCCCTGTTTGTGTGCACGCTTACATGCATTTTCTCGGTAGCTCCCGTGTTGCCTGATGAAGAAATGTTCATGCAAAGGTTTCCTTGGATCGTTGCTCACGCGCTGTGAGCTTTGACAGAATGAAGACGCCAGCGGAGGAAGCAAGCACTGCCCCAGCAAAGCAGGCCATGTCGAGCCCGCTGGTCAGTGGTACGTGCTTGAACTCCTCAAGAACTCCTGCTTGCAGCAGCAGGACTATGGCATGGCCGATCCTTGTCTTCGCCTGCGTGATGCACTTGAGCCTGGCCCCTTCTTTCAGCTTCTGGTATGGATTTACGGTTTCTTGTTAGCACCAGTCCATGGGTACTTGAACTATGTGTTATAAACGTAGTGGTTGGGCTCAATTACCTTTAGGCAAAATGTGCCCGATTGTGATGAGTTAATATGTTGCGCAGGATTCTGAGTGCTCTGGGAACCATAGAACATGGTGTACAAACCCATGGCAAACTTCAGAAGGGCAGTGCCAATCAGAAACATGTCTGAAGGAGGAATAAATTTGCCCAAGTTAGTCGGTGGAGCATTGCAAACTGAATCTGAAAAGCAGTGTACTTAAAGAGATAACGAGGATATACCTAATGCATGAACAAGCAGCTTGATGATTTCCCCTTGATCTAAAGTATGGGACATGGTTTGGAAACTCACGAAGAATGACTGCACCACAAGAATACAGCCCTGCAGCGACATGAAAGCTTCAGCCTTTGGAAATCTCTGATGCATCATCGTTTGTGTGGGGCAGAAAAACTCTGTAGATGAGATGATACTTACCTTTACAAAGCATGGGATTGAACCAAGAAGGGATCCTGCCACACCTATCAGAGTGAATGATTGGCAACTGATAATGGCCTGAGTTTGTCGTCGAAATGATCTCAGTCAGTAAACACGAACGCTTGACTTCCATGGATTGCAAAGTTCGAAGAAGCATGCCTTTTAGAGAATTTCTTACCCGGTGGATCATGCCCTCAGCAATCTTCGACCAACACGCCTTGTTCATGGCCAGCCACGTCGCGCCAAACTGCCTCAAGATCAACCTTCTTGTGATCTCGTATGCCAGAGGTAACAAGAGGTCGACGCTCTTCGCTTCCTCAGATAGGAAAATTCCCATCTTCTTCTCCGGTGTGATGCTGGGAGCCCCCAGAGCGATCAAGGCAGCCCTTTGCTCCGCGGCGCGGTGGGTGATACTTTGCGCCTTCTTCGCCTCCCACAGGAACGGGAACTTGAGAGACGGGATGCCGTATCCATACGGGCTGGAGTTACCGGACGTCAAAGATGACTTCTGTTTCTTGTCCGTCTTTAAGGCCTTGGTTCTTGCCCTGAGCAACCTGCTGCCGCCGCCAGCTCCTGCCATTGCTGAACTTGATGCAGCGCCGCAGATCCTCTCTTCACTTCTTTCTTTGAGAGTTTTGTAATAAAGACTAGAGAGAATTCTTTAAACTCTGCTGCAGCAGTTGCTTTTATAGTGCGTATATATGCCTGTAATTTTGCAGAAAAATATGGTGTTTATCTGTGACCATATAAATATGTACATGTGCTAGTCTGAACAGGGGGCGGAGGGATCACCGGTGTCTGTAACTAGTGGGAAGGTTCCAAAAATAAACGGGCAGGGAAGGCGAGAACGGCGTGTTGAACAGCAGAAGATTCTGAAACATCACTTGCGGCTGGAGTGGATTTGTCACGGAGCTGTAGTGTTCCAACAGTATCTACGAATGTACACGTGGTTTCGTCGACGTCTTTTACACTTTAGTACTTTCCGTGCATCTGTTTGTCAGATACCAGAAGTATCTTATCGAGTTTCTTGCACCAATTTAAAGGCCATTATATTATGTTTTCACGCTAATATGATGCAAAGCCTTGATTTTATCTCTGAATATCCCATCCATCATGGTTTGGTCAGTTTTTTCTTTTGGGAAAAACTGGGATGAATGGAAATACATGAAAAGAAAATCTGGAAAATAGTAGTACTGAAAACTCGTCCGGCAACATACAAAAATACCGTTATACAAATATCGATCATGGTGCGCCTTCACGGAGAATCTTCTTAAGCACATTTGGACTTGATGCGAAGACGAAAACTAAGAGCCAGGAACGAAGATGTCTGGCGACCGTATCCAGGAAAAATGTGCAAACTTAGCTGTTTTTGAACTTCGTTGTCGATCTTCTTTTCTGTGAAGTGTCCTGTCCATTATTGTAATTGGTTCACTGCATGATTTGGTTGGTGTATTTCTTCAGGTCATGATGCCCCCAGCTGCGGAAGGAACTGGAGCCACACAAGCTCCGAAGCCAGTGGTCGTTTGACAAGTGAAGCCGCCGCAGGGCAGACGAAGAAAAGAATCGCGCTTCATTGTACCCACCGAAAGCAAAAGGTGAGTTGAACCTGCAACTCCATACGCAAGCTTCATTCGCTTCCCCATGTCCCGTCCAAGAGAGAGATTTTTCGGCGCCTCGGTTGGTAAACTGCAAAAGGTTGATGGCCCGAGACAAGCGTCGTGTTGGGCCGTGTCCGCGTGCGGAGATTTCAGGCGCGGCTCGTGTACCGGCCACCGGGAGGCGGCCGGCAGAGGGAGCGTGCGTGGCGCGGACGTGTGCGGCGGCAACGGCCCGGGCAGGGGTTCGCTGGCCCCCGCCCGCACCCACGCGGCGCGTGACGCCAACGCCGGCCGCTCGGTGGCGCCATTGCCTTGTCTTTGGTACGAGGAACGGATCCCCCCGTGCGTGTGCGTCCAATCTGGAAGGTGGCGCCCTGCCCTGCCCGTCTCCACTCGCGTTTCCATTCTTTTCAGCTGCGCCCGTACATTTGTCACTCTCTCGTGCGGTGCGCACCAGCCGCCGACCATGTAGTACTGGCACCAAACTTGGCTTCTTCTCCTGGTACTACTTGATGTTGCACGTGACGACGACGCTGTATTCGACAACTTTCCAATCAATAATGCAGCGCTAGTCTTCCTTGGCCCGCCCGAGGTCGTGTGCCACTTGATGAGAGCGGTTTCGAATGCTGGTAGCGTTACGTGTGCCCGTAGAGTTTGTCGACTTCGCGGAGTGTTGGGCTCCTGGACCATGACCACGATCGGACGCGCGCCTTTTGTTCGCTAATGTTTACTGCAACCAGAGCTTTCTGGAAGGTTAGTCCACGGTTCCATCGCCTGTCCATCAACGGCAATGCAATATGGATCGGCACACCAGTTCGCAAAGCATGGTAGCAGCCAACTGGGGTGTGCACATTCATTCGTCCGGTGGTTGTCGTCTTGGCGAGGGCTGCTGGTTAGTCACGCACGGTGCGCCACAACTTGGTCGCGCTGCCGCTGCGGACGGATGCGGAAGCGAGCGCCGATCACATGTCGCTGGAGTGATTTTTAAAGCCGGGCCGGGCCCAATCTAAGCTCGTCTGCGTGGAATTATGGGCTCTTAGGGCGTAGTATGGCTCATTATCGGCGCATAAGCATTGTGGATTCGCCAACAATCCATTGCGGGGTTCCCTCAAAAAAAATGTCCATTGTGGGGGACAGTGAGCTGCATGGAAAACGAAAAGCAATGCCCTGAGTTGCGCTAGCTCTTGTTTAATTTTGTCTAAAAAAAAGGTCTTGTTTAATAATAATTAGTACTAGTATTTTAGGAGTTTTAGAGGCTCCAGCCTATTGCATTGCAAATGGCCAGAAATCAAAACATTTTATAGTGCCTTGTTTTTGTGTCATTCCTCTTGTTACAAGTCCCATCTGGGCAGTATCGATCACGGTGCGCAGACCGTCAGTCTCACTCTCTCCACCTCTGGATCGCTCATCCAGGCTTCATTTTGGTGTTCATCTTCCTCCCTTTGGTATTCAGCCACCTCCATCTGTCGGTTGAATGTGTCCCAAAATTCTCCCCGGTCTGGCGGTCCTCAGGTCTCCCGGTGCAGCAATGTAGGATTCTAGCTCTGGTAGGTATTTCAAAGGACATGGTGCTCTTGTTTAATTTATTATGTATCCTGAACTTCTGAAGAATGCGCATGATAGACTGGACGCAGAAGAGCACGGTAAAAGTGAGTCACAAAGTTGTTGGTCATTTATCTCAAAAGAAAAAGGTTTTCGGCATAGAGATTATGCAAAGAGAAATGGTAAAGCAGCGAATCGCTGCCATAGACTTGGGTTCGTGCCTAATTTCTGCATCGTTTCAGGTTTTTTGTCCAGGAATACATATGATACGGATACGATCTTTGCTTGACCCTTCGTGAGGTGGACTCTTCGTTGAAGTTTTGGTGGGTTGGGTTATGACTCTTTCCCAGACTTATTTTTGAATCTTCGACTTTGTGAACCTCGTATGGCTCACAAGCTAGCTCTACCGAGCTAAAACATGAGTTCAACTCGGTTTGCATATCCACCGAACCGAGCTGAGTTGAGCGAGCTTGCGAGCTTCAAGCCAGGCGTCCAGGCATAATCACGCTGCAGCTGCGCCCAAATGCGTAGCAAGTATGCTCCTCCTGAAAATAGCTTGCATAGAGGATGATGAATACCGGTGTGAAATTATATCTTTACTATATCTCCAAATAGCCCAACATAATGCAGCAACTCCCATTAGAATTAAATGTTTTTTCTGTGCGTCGTCATCATATACAGCAGTCAAGTTGAAGGAACTCAATCTCACCCTTGTCTTGTTCCATCGCAGGAAATTAGAACAAACTTTCGTGGTACATCACCAGGCGAAGCGAATAGTCCGAACAGTTGCCGCTTCGATCAAGGGAAGCGACCATCCGGAGAGCGCCTGCCTCCGGGTCGTAGACATGCGCCTCCTGCGCCGTGGTCGCGAGAAGGAGCTTCCTCTTCTTCCCCGGGGGTGGTCGTCGTCGAGGTACCTGAGCGGGACGACGAGCCACGGCTGCGTCAGCCGCTCGGCCACGTGTCCCGCCGTAGGTTTCAAGTCGATGCGGTAATCGAGCGACCAGCTCCCGGCGTCGTAGTCCTGCAGCTTCCATATCTCAGAACAAGCTGTCCACATCGTTGCGGTGGCGGAGGTCGCGCACCATGCACAGGCGCCCGTCGAGCTCCGCCAGCGCCTGTCCGATCGGCACATGCACTTCCCGGTCCTGCTCGATCTGGCCGCTCTCTGCCTCCGACCAGCCAGAGCGTTCCAAAATCTGGTTCCAGTGTTCGTACTCCATCCTGTAGTCGTACGGGAGGAGGTCGGCCGTCGAGAACGGCGGCTGCGGGACTCGTCGGCGAGCGAGAAGGAGAGGATGGCGTGGGGCTTGCTGAGGTACATCTGGTGCGCCCTGAAGCTCTAGTGAATGCACCCGTCCGCGAACACCGGCTGCACGTGTTCGTCCAGCCTCGCGCATCGCCCACGGTGAGCACTCTGCCCAGCACCTTTACCCTGCCGTTCTCCGGCGCCATGCGCGCCTGCACGACCTTGAACTCCCCGGCCGGCGCCTGGGCGTCGAAACCCATGCTCGTGACGTGGCGCTCGTGGCTCGACAGCGGGAGGTGCAGGACCTCGCCTGTAGTGGGGTTGCACACGGAGTAGCGACGGCCGCCGTCGTTCCACCCGACGAGGACCAGGCCGTGGCTACTCCGTGTTGGTGCGTTCTTTGCGGTGGTCCACTCGCTCGTAGATTTGCCTCGTGGGCCAGGGTTCCCACCGCGACGGTGCCAGTGGAAGGAAGGCGAGCTTGGTGGCGGCGAGCGCGTGGTGCCTCTGCTGGAAGCCCCGCGACGAGATCTCGGCGTCCCAGGAGCGGAGCCGAGTGACCCACCTTGCCGGCAGGCGCACGAGGACCTCTATGAGCAGGTCCTCAGGCAACGCGACGGTCGTCTTCCTCATCTTGGTTCCAAGAGATGACGACATGATCTCGGCGTTCCAGGTGCCGCACCGGGTGCGGCGGCGGTGACGCAACGATGAGTTTCTAGGGTATTGCTATTTGACGGATGCGTTCCATTGCTTATCGAAACACGTAGGTAGAGGTGGATTCTTTCATAAACGAAAGAGATTTTTTTATAAAAAAACGAGCTTATCGAAACGAACCATCCGACTTGCCGCGACGCTACCTCACTGATTGAACACCGGTTTTATCCTCTTGTTCTTCTATGATGGCCACCATCTGTTCTGCCTGATGGACTGGATTTTTTTAGAGACAATGGAAGACGACTTCCCACCTGTGCGTTACCTGTGCTCTACAGCCATTCCCTTTATTAAAAACCTCAGCATAAGCTGCTTTGACAAAGGGAACACGGCGAACTTTAAGCTGGACAGAGGATCGTTGTAGCATTACGTCAAGAAGGGGCTAAACAGTTTCAGATAAGAAATTCTTAAACAAGTTCTGGTACAGAGGATCGTCGTTGTGGTACTTAACTAATGAGGTCGCCTTCGACTGTAATCTTGTGTTTCCCTTCTCAACGCGAAATGTGCACCAAAATAATCGTAGTTATATACGTTGGAAATGTCAATAGCATTTTGTTCTGTTACGCCAAACCGGACTTTTATTTTTAGAAACGATTACATAAAAAACCAACCGATTATTGCAGCAGCACTACGCATGGTAGTCAAGTTGCACAAACTTAATGTCACCCCTGCCGTCCTTCATGCCAGCCACCCGGAAGAGGCTCTCCTGGTAGAGCACTAGGCGTAGAGAATCGTCCGAGCTGCCACCTTTGGCAACGGATGCCACCATTTGGAGGGTGCCAGAGTCCTCCGGGTCATAGACATGGGCCTCCTGCGCCGTGGTCGCGAGAAGGAGGAGCTTCCTCTTCTCCCCGCCGGACGAGTCGCCGCCGCCGTCGAGGTACCTGAGCGGGACGACGAGCCACGGCTTCCTCAGCCTGTCGTCCATCACGCCTCTCGGAGTCACATCGACGCGGTAGTCTAGCGACCAGGTCCCACTGTCATAGTCCTGCAGCTTCCATATCTCGAACAAGCGGCTGCCCACGTCGTCGCGGTGGCGGACGTCGCGCACCGCGCAGAGGCGCCCGTCCAGCTCCGCCAGCGCCTGTGCGAGCGGCACGTGCACCTCCTCGCCGCTTCTCGACCTCCTGCCATGCCGGCCACCCCAAATCTTGTCTCCGTGCTCGTGGTCCGCGTTCCGGTCGTACGGGACGAGGTCGGCCGTCGCGAACGGCGGCTGCGCGACGCGCCGGAAGCACTCGTCGGCCAGCGAGAAGGAGAGGACGCCGTGGGGCTCGTCCGCGTACATGTAGCTCATCCGGAAGCTCCAGTGCACGCACCCGTCCGCGAACACTGGCTGCAAGTGCGCGTCAAGGGTGGTGTATCCGGTGAAGTCGTGGAACGAGGTCTGGTTGCTGCTGCCGGTGGCGGCCGGGGCTCTCCAGCCGCGGGAATCGCCCACGGTGAGCACTCTGCTGTCTGGTTCCCCCGACTTCCTGTCCAGGTGCACCTGCACGACCTTGAACTCTCCAGCCGGGGCGTCGAAACCCATGCCGGCGACGAAGTGCCCGTAGTCCGAGAACGGGAGTTGCAGGATCTCGCCGGTGGTGGGGTTGCACACGGAGTAGACCCCCTCGGCCATGCACGACCGCTTCACGAGGACCAGGCCGTGGCAGGGCTTGGAGCCGACGACCCGGGGGCAGTCTTCGCAACTGATGCGGCGTTCCGGGGCAGGCCTCGTCGCGTCCCCGAACCGGACGGATGCACCGTGCGGTTGCGCTAGCGGGAGGAAGGCGAGCTTGGCGGCGGCGAGCGCGTGGTGCCGATGCTGGAATCCGCGCGACGAGATCTCGGCGTCCCATGAGCGGCACACGCGCCGGAGCCGAGCGAGCGGCCTCACCGGCACGCGCAGGAGCACCTCGGCGACGAGGTCGTCGGGCAGCGCGGCGTGACGCGTCGTCTTCCCCCTCTTGGTTTGTGGCGCGGTCGCGGTTGCCAGCAACCGGCTCCTCCGGGCGCGGCGGCGACGCGACGATGCCATCACGCGGGTGTCCTGAGAAGATGACGCGAGAGATCAGGG
>JAUNZO010001863.1:0-29381 GCA_031894775.1 Chloris gayana | reverse complement strand
TTTTTTAGATAATGGAACGACGTTCCCGCTTCTACGTTGACAAGGCAACGTACACAGCGTCAGATTACATAACCGAGCACTTAGGCTCTCACTGGCTTACATAACTCATAGTCTGAAACAGCCATAAAAATAAGAAAGAAAGCTCCCGCAATGGTCGAAGAACTAAGCTTCTAGCCGATTCGTGAACCTCCATCCAAATTTGGCGAAAACCTCCATGACCACCGTCTCCAAGCGTCGGCATGCAGATTTGAGGTTCTCCCTTACAGCTTCTTCCTTAAGCAACAGTGACCATGTTCTGGTCCAATAAGTAGCCCTGAAAATAACCTGCAATATAGTATTAGATTTAGACCGGTTAAACACCATATCGTTCCTATTCAACCAAATTGCCCAACAAGTAGCCGAGAGACCCACGCAAACTTGGTCTTTTAAAGACGGTGGGATGCCATTAAGCCAAGAACCGAACATGTGAGGTATACTAGAAGGCGGTTGAATTCCGAAGGTGATAAAAATTGCATTCCAAATGTAACGTGTGAAATGGCAATCAATAAATAAATGTTCTATAGTTTCTAAGGAACTACACGAGCAACAACTCAAATTTCCTTTCCAATTTCTTTTTGCCAGATTGTCCTTGGTCAACGTACAACCATTTTTTAGGTACCATAGAAAAATCTTGATTTTCAGTGGTATTTTGAGAGCCCATATGTGAGACCTGCGTGGGACAATTCCCTCCCTCATTAGCGTCATGTACATAGACCGTGTTGAGAATACCCCGTGCCGGTTGACATCCCATATGAAGGTGTCTTTTTGACTAGTTAGATTAGTTGATACAACTTTCGCTACTAGCCTAAACCAGTCTCTAAGATTTTCCCCAACCAAAGCCCTTCGGAAGGACACGTTTAGAGGTATTGTGCTTAGCACTTCAGCCACGGTTGCTACCCTCTTTCTAGCGATGTGGTATAGAGCGGGATGAGCCTCCTTTAAAGGCTCACCGCCCACCCGGTTGTCCTCCCAAAATCTGACCTCTGTACCACTCGTGAACCTGAAAGTGACCAAGACCGAGAAATTGGTCCTTAACACTCATAAGCCCTGCCCAAAAATGTGAATCTCCGGGTCGTTTCGTAGTTTGAGTTAGCGTTTTGTTTGACGAGATATTTCCTCCGTAGAAGGTTTTGCCAAACCCCTTCTTCATTGATTAGCTTGAAAAGCCACTTACTCAATAGGCATTTATTTTGTGTTTCTAAATTTTGGATGCCAAGACCGCCGCAATCCTTGGGACGACACAAAATGCTCCACTTAGTGAGTCCGTATTTTTTCTTGTGTTCATCACATTGCCAATAAAATCTGGACCGATAGTAATCTAGTTTTTAAGCACCCCCTTAGGGACCTCAAAAAAGAAAGCATGTACATGGCGAGGCTAGATAGTACCGAATTAATCAATACTAGCCTGCTCTCCGACGGAGAGCATTTTCCCTTTCCAACTCCCTAATTTTTTCTGAAATTTCTCTTCAATGGTCACCCGAGTCGCTATTAGAGAGTTTCCGGTGATGCATAGGGATGCCTAGGTATTTGAAAGGGGTGGATCCGAGTGCCGCACCCAAAGAGGTGTGCATATTCGGCTTCCACCTCCTTTGCCTTACCGTAACAATACAATTCGCTCTTATGGAAGTTGATCTTTAGCCCGAGATAGTTGCTCAAAAGTACTTAAAACTAGTTTAAGATTTTTGGCCTGGTTGGTGTCATGTTCCATGAAGAGTATTGTGTCATCCGCATATTGGAGAATTGAGAGGCCGTTGTCCACCAAGTGTGGTACGACACCCCTAAATTCCCCATTAATTTTAGCTCGTTCTAGGAGAATGGCCAGCATGTCGGCCACTATGTTGAAGAGAAGGGGGACAAAGGATCACCTTGTCTAAGGCCCTTTCTTGTTTGGAAATAGTGGCCCAAATCGTCATTAACCTTAATGCCTACGCTGCCCCCTCGAATAATTTGGTCTATCCATTTGCACCACAAAGGAGAGAACCCCTTCATACGTAGTGCTTGTTGGAGAAAAGACCAGTTGACCTTGTCATAGGCTTTCTCAAAATCGAGCTTTAGTACGACTCCATCTAATTTCTTCCGGTGTAACTCATGGATGGTTTCATGTAAAATAAGGACCCCTTCCATTATATTACGACCGGCCATAAAAGCCGTTTGTGATGGTCTTATGATTTTTTCAGCCACTAGGGCCACCCGATTAGTCATCACTTTGGTAAAAATTTTGAAGCTTACATTAAGCAAGCAAATGGGCCGAAACTGTTGTATTTTTTTGCTTCCTTTTGCTTGGGTAGCAACGTGATAATGCCGAAATTGAGGCTATATAGGGGAGGTGCCCACTATGGAATTCCTCAAAAAGTGGCATTAAGTCCACTTTTATGACCTCCCAAAATGCCCGATAGAATTCAGCGGGAAGCCATCGGGACCCGGTGCCTTATTATGTTCCATTTGGAAAATGGCCGCTCCGACCTCGTCTTCCGAGAAGCGCGCAGTAAGAATTTCATTTTCCACATCCGTAACTTGTGGAATGTCCTCTCTTACTGTTTCTAACAAGGTGAAATTATTTTCCTCGGAAGCACCGAAGAGGCCTTTATAGTAGTTGGTGATAAACCGTTTAAGATTCTCATCACCCTCTATTATGCCTTCTTCTTGGTCCAACTGAAAAATCCTTGTCTTCCTATGCTTGCCGTTAGCTACAAGGTGGAAATATTTGGTGTTTAAGTCGCCTTGTAACAACTTAGTTGTTTTGGCTCTTTGGTACCATTTTATTTCCTCCTCCTGCAGCAATTGGGCAAGGCGTTGCTTGAGGCATTGTTTTAAGTCCAGCTCCCGAGCACTAAGTGGACCGGCTTCGCTTTTTGTCTAATGCATCAGCTTGCTTAATGATTGCTTCCTTTTCCTTTTTATACGTGCCGAAGTATTCTTAGCCCAACCCCGTAGGAATTGTCTAAGCCTTTGTATTTTAAACTGCCATTTTTGGAGCGGTGATCTCCCACGGTTTTCATTTTTCCAAACTTGTGACACCATGTCCGAAAAGCCCTCTCTCAAGAACCAGCCAAGCTCGAATTTAAAGAGTGGCTGTTTGTTGGAGTGGGTACCATTCCACGAGGACAGGAGAAGTGGAGTGTGGTCGGAGATATCTCTGTTCAAAGCGGTGATGGTGGTCAAAGGAAATTTGGATTCCCACTCCGTATCGACTAGAATACGGTCTAGGGTCTCATAGGTGGGAACAGGCATCGAATTTGCCCATGTGAACTTGCGGTTAGATAGTTCCAGCTCTCTCAAGTCCAGGCTGTCGATGACAGCATTGAAGAGGAAGGGCCATCTATCATTATACCTATCATTGTTCTTTTCTGCGGGCTTCGATGATATTGAAATCACCACCCACAAGCAGAGGCAAACTCTCCTTGCTACATGTCCGAACAAGTTCCGCTAAGAACGTTTCCTTTAGGTCGTCTTGGGCTGCCCCATAAACAGCCACTAGTACCCACCGGAAACCGTCCTCCTTATTTCTAAGGTGAAACTTGACATAAAAGTCGCCTTCGTCGATGCTGCCGATGTCAAAAACATCTAGGTTAACTCCTAGCAAAATGCCACCCGATCTGCCATGAGGTTCGGACCAGTGCCATAAGAAGTTTTGACCCGCACGAGATGTTATTCAAGGTGCTTTGAGAAAAATCTTTTTGACCAGTTTCAAGTAGAGCTATAAAGTCTAGCTTTTCTTCTCTACATGTATCCGATAGGAATCCGAATTTAGCCAAGTCCCTAAGACCTCTGCTATTCCAAAAAATTCCTTTCATTTTGCACCTTTCTTTTGTTTTTTGACAACCCGGATTTTAGCATTTCCTTTTTTTCTAGAGGAGATTTTTGATTTATTTTTCTTGAAGACAGTTTGATAATCACAACTTAGGTGATCGTTGTCATCGTCCATAACCTCCTCCATTAAGTCACCACATAAGTGTCCAAGAGCGAGGTTTTCAATTTCCTGATCATCATCCTCTAGGTTGTCTAATTGATCAACATCCGGTAATTGAGAGGTAGTAGCGGTGGGCTGTAGGTCCCCTCGCTGCACTTCTAGATTTTTTAAAAGTAGAACAGAATCTGAAATTTGACGCTGCGTGGATCCGAGTTCTACTCCTATGTCTCTAATCTTTGATGCAATAGAAAGATCAGGAAAAGAACAGAAGGAAGGAGGGTTACCTTCGGTATCCATGTTCCTCCATGCTGCCCTTTTCTTCGCCTTGTCCATCACATGTTGATCGGTCTTCCCCGCGAGCCGAGGGCTTGAACGTGCTCGGTGGAGACTTGGCCTCCATGATCCCGGCTGCTGCCACAACCGCGGAAGCCGTCGGCAAGCAGCTCGAAGGCTGCAGCTGCTCCCTCCGGAAGGAGCTCCTCCGGTCCGGACATGGAGGGGCCGACCCAGCCCCCGAGCCCGAGGCGTCCCGCGGCGAAGAGAGCACGAGCGACCAGCCAGGCCACATTTGACCCCCGGCTGGTTACCCGCAGAGAGAGCCTCCACCAGCGCGTCCCCGGCGCCGAGAACCGGTAGCGCGACCGGTGCCGCGCCCAGCTCCCGGGCGGCTCCGGACCCGGACCGACCTCGTTCACCTGCCCAACCATGACGCAAGCAGCAGCGACGCCGGAGTCGAGTCCGTCCCCTACACCGAACATTTGAGACGCCGGCGAGCACGTCTAGAGTCGGCGCCAAAGCCCGAATGGCCATGTGCGCCCCTTGCACCGGTTGCCCAGCCGAGATATCAAGGACATCGGGGGCAGCGACCTGCGTACCACCATCGGGGCCGGCGACGCCGGCAGTCACACTCGCGTAATGACATACCACCTTCATCGGTGAACCGTCCCTGGACCTGCTGCTTAGACAAGTGCCCGGCAACCTCCGAGACCGCCGGGGTCGGCATGGACGAAGCCACACAGTCAAAGACCTCCGGCGGGCCCTCCATGTGTGAGCTCCCACCATCACGCTTTTGAGAACACTCAGCATCAATATTCATTTCAGCGTTTCCAAAGATGTCGCTGCCGGTAAGCTTGGAGCTAGAGTTACCGTTAACACCATTGTCTTGTTCTTTCTCTTTGCCTTTCTCTTGGTTAGCACTATCGTCCCCATCATCTTGGAACAAATCAACCTCATCCCCATTGTGATCAAAGCCTCTTTTCTCTATCTCGAATTTTAATTCAAAATAGTGATCTCCGATGACCACATCACACTCCTTGGGAATGAGATGATAGTCTAACACCGCCACTTGGATCCGCCCAAAGTTATTTTTGCGGGTAGTTTCCATGTCTACCGTCCGGGTAGAGCCTAGCATCGAACCAACAGCCCACAGAGTTCAAGAATTCTCGTAGCTTCTTACGGAGGCCGGTGACCTGGACCCAGATTTTTGGGAGAAGAAAACCCTCCTCTTGAACATGCCACTCTTCGAACTCCAGCCGGGCTCCGGTGTTGACGCCGTTGATCTTGACATCAGCCCCCCATAGGAGAGAGCTCGCTGCAGCTCTTGCTTGGATGGGAAACACACAATGAACGAATGTTCGTCATGGTCTTTTGGCTCCCATTTCCATTTTCCTGGGACAATACGCTGCAGCTGCACGACTAACTCATCGGTAGTGAGACCGCCGCCGATTACCTTGACGCGAGCCGTCCCGTAGTCCTTCTTCCTTGACAGCGGTGGGTGAGGGATGTGATAGAACCCCGGGCCATGCACCGAGTACCCTACGGGCCGAGCCACGAGCCGTGGTTTCTGCAGCACGGGGCAGCGGTGGTTCATGTGATCATGCCCGTCACAAATGACGCAAGTACACATCAACCTTGCAATCTGCCGACGCGTGCCCCTTCTCGCGAACATCTCTTGCAGGTGTTCCCGCGGCCGCCTTGCTTGCCCGCTTCTTGTTCCGCATCCAACATCGGGAGGTCCGAGTCCCCGGCCGCGTTTCCGGCTCGGACTCGGACGGCCGTGCCACCATCGGGGACGGGCTCGGCTTGTGTTCCGGGCGCGCCGAACGCCAGCCCGGCACCGCCCCTCCACTGCCTCGAGGCCGGCCGGACCCCGGCCTTCCGAAGCCGCCGCCGCCTCGGCGACCACCATGACGACCAGCGTCGCCTCCCGGCCGGGTCTTCCAAGCATGCCCACCGCGCCGAGCGGTGAAGCCCCGCGCGCCTCGAGGACGGAATCCCCGTCTAGGCCAACCTCGACCCCGCCCACCATGGTTATCGTAGTAGCCGGGGTCGAAGTCAAGACCTTCACCATCGGCGCCGCCGGCACCGTAGAGACCACCACCGTCGTCATGTCCTTGGGCGCGGTTCACCCCCGGCCATGGCCAGCCACGTTCGCCGCACCGTGCTCCATGGTTGCCGCTTCGGCGTCTTCCCGCACGCGTCGCGAAGACCTTTCCACCGCTTCGGTGACCGGAGCGTGAATGGTCGCGGAGGTCGAACACGGGCCAGTAATGCGGAGGGTAACCGAGGAGTCCTCGCGTGGTGATCGAGGACGGCGTCCCGCACGCGCGAGTAAATCACCAAGGCCGTTGGGGCGTTTGAGCTGGGCTGGGCCACCTTGTGTGAGGAAAGACACCCAACGGCCCACCGGCGGCCCACCAACCGCCCGAGCCGACCAATCAGCGTTCAGCCGGCCATCCCGCCCTTCGGATTCGAAATTCGAACTCGCCGGTGACCGGCGAACTGAGTCTGCCACCGTTCGCCGGACTTCAGGCGGTGTTTGTGGGCGCGACGCCGCCTTGATGGAGCCGCCAACAGCGCAGTGCCGGCGGCGACAGAGAGCCGGCTTTGCCTTATCCAGAACATCACCAAAAGTGAGTTCCGGCGAGCTTCGCCGTGGTGGCAATGGACCCTGCCACTGTTTCACGCGCCTGCTGACCACCGCCTCCACCAACCTGTTCGCCAAGGATCCGCATTTGCCTGAAACACGAGACGCAGAACATACCTTTGGTGAAGTGGCCGCCGCCGACGCAAGATGCTCTTCCGCCGTGAGAATCTGATCCATGGAGAACCCAGCGGCCCGTGCATCAGCAACGAGCCTCTCCGTTGATTCTGCACTGAAATTGCTGGAGCTATCTTCCTCATCCGTCTCCGAGTCTAGCTCGTCGGAGAGAGCCCAGAACCTGGATCCGCACGCAAACGCCGGGCGACCCCCTGGGAGTACCTTCCGAGCCGGGGCCGAGTGTCGCCAGTCCCGCCCTTCCGGGGGACAAGACGGCGATGAGCCAGGCGGCCGGCGCGGGGTTGCCATCTTTATAGCGTTAGTTAGTTGCAAGTCGTCGCCATGGCAGAGCCGACCAGCTACGTAGTCCACTTGCTTGCAGAGACAGAAAACTATGAAGTAAATGATCAGGACTGTTGTCTGTTTTGAGAGTGCAATACGCCTCTGTAAATGCACATGTTTGATGGTTCTTTCGCTTGCAGCACAGTTCGGTTGAATCGGATATGAAAGGAATCACGCTGCAGCAGCCAGCAGCGGACTGCCACCTCTGAGATCATTTCATCCTTGATTCAGTGCTTCCACTGTTAAAAACTGAACTTAACACCAAGCCAAGATCGAACTGATGAAGTGTTGGCGCGCACAGAAACTAGTAGCGTAGATAGTAAACGGTAATCGCCCGTTGTATTGCATCCCACTTGAGGCAGACGGCTTATGTTCCACGCATCGGCACAGCACACAGCAGCAGCACTAAATAGTGCGTACGAGCTGCCCCTATGAACGAGTCTTGATGCGCGCTAGCTAGACTCCCAACCTTTGATCCGTCCCTTTCAGTAGCAACCTAAGCATCTTTGTCCTATTACCAAGTCATGCGTGCCACATAACACGAACCTTACTACTAGCTACCAATACCTGCCTAAGCAAGTTGGCACGACCAGTAAATCTCGAGAAAGCGGAGCCTTATCCTGAAGCCGAAGTAGTAGCAGCTAGCCATCAGAATGCAACGCACACCTAATGATGATCTGCAGTGAAGCGCCTGGAGATGCCGTGTCGGGTCAGCGTCAGAAACACTGTTGTCTAGTACCACTTGCGGACTAGAGATCGGCGATAACGCCTCTACGTATGCTCGCTAGCTGCATGCAGCAACGAAAGCAATTGGACGCAGATGTCCAATGATACTAGTATACTGTAGCGGCCGAAAATGACACCTGATCCGCCCCGGCCGGATTCTACGGGTCCATGCCTTTTGTGGCCGCCATGGCTCCGCATCTGAAATTACCAGTAGGGTCCGGGTGTGCGGAAATGTAACCTGAACCCGCGTCCGGCACAAGACTTGCGGAAGAAACACGGCGCGTTCGTATCCGAGCGGTTCAGGGGTAAGCACCCACAGGATCTTGTTGATCGTTGATACTGTGTACGTCTGCCAATGTGTAGCTCACGGTCACGGCTGGCTGGTGATCCTTTTCTTTTTTTTCCCTTGACGTCGGTGGAGAAGAGACGGTGTTGTATGGGGCGAGGACGGACTATACGGGGACCGGTTGCGATCCGCTACTACGGCCGATGATCGAGCAATCAGACAGCCCGGACGTACGACCAGATTCGAGCGCGTCATAAACTACACTAGTGCCCCGCGCGCGTTTCTACTCGGTTTGACCTGGTACAAATCTTCGGTTGGACACCGGCAATGCCAGCACGTACGCCATGTGCTCGCCCTTCCGGAACGGGAACGGCGCAAATTGGAAACGCAGAGACGGGTGAATATGTGAAACCTGAATACTGGACGTCCATGAACTAGTCAAATGCGTACTTCTACTGCAGCCGCACAGTAGTAATGTGGATGTCGAGGAGAGGCGGGCACAGGCAGGCAGACGACTGCCGAGACAACTGAGGGTCGGAAAAACCGAGGCGGCCGGGTACGGCGATACTGCGTTCCAGTGTGCGACGAGCTGGCGCCCGCTTGTCCTCGACTACGGACTCCTACCCCCTTCCCGGTTTCATGGCGTCGGTTCCCGCGACGAGACCACACGGTTCCAATCCAACGGCCGCGGGACCATCACTGTTTCTGAGGCTGATGGATTGGTACGGGATTCTTGCACATGTGAGTAGGTAGTTTGCTTTTGCTGCGTTTGAGTGGAATTCCTAGCGCCTCATCGCAAACTGTCATTTCTCTGCTGTGAAAACCTCTCTTCCTTGGATTAGTGTTGCGTTAGCGATCCCGCGTTGTTCTTGTGGTTGTCGTGATAGCACCGTACATACTCCAAAACTAATGCTCCTGTTCGTACTGTATAGGAGATCAGTAGTATTATTATTTGCACGGACGTGTAGGCTGAGCTGCCATGTCAAGCTGCCCCGTCCACGTCACGCCACATCGTCGCCGCGTTGGACCACTCTCACCGAACTGCGCCGAACGAGAGATCCCATTAATTAACAGGCACTAATCCGGATTACTTGGAGCCACGCCCGAGATGCAGCCAACACGCCGCTTTTCAGCACAGCGCCCTAGGGGTAGTTCCGCAAATACCCGGTGACGGCATGGGCGATCCCTGAGCCGAGCTGGCCACCACCACCACGCACACATGCATGTCGAGGTCGTGCGACGCGCCGGTCCCCCACGCGCGGGTGAGGAACTGAGGATTGTGCTCGGCCGAGTCAGCGTCCCAGATTCCGAAACGGGGCACGCAGCAGCACTTCGTCGCCGCCTCCCTCACGATCCGTCGCTGTTACCGGCCTCCACTTGCCGAGACAGACGAACGGCCGCCATGGCCGGGCCACTGCCAGGCACGGACGATCTCCATCGCCATGCTAATTTGCTAAGCAAAACATGGCAAAAGCTGAGTGAATCGGCGCGTTTCGGCGGGTTTCTTCTCTTACTCACGGACAGGTGGATTTGCCCGAATTTCGCCCGAGTCACACCACCACCTCTCTGTTGCATCACCTTATCTCGTGCGGTACGACATGTTTGCGAGTTCCTTGACATATTCGAATCCTTTTCAAGTCGACGAAAAGCACAACTGCAGATAGAGGAACTATCCGCAGCCGTGGAAATGGAATGTACATGTATTATTCCGACGGAACGGAACAGAACCCAATGCGGCGGCACCTGTGTCGCCGAGCTCCGACGATGGGACGGGCCGGTCGATTCCGTCGGACGTGTAGCCGATGTGGTGCGCACTACCGCGACTCCGTTTCGTCGCCGGCGCGCCGTCGGAATCGCGAATAAATCAATTGCCTCCGGCCGGTTAAAAAACTCACCCCCGGGAACAGATTACTACTGCTGCCTGTGCTGTGTCCGCAAGTACGAAGCCGCACGTGAGAATAGAATCACGTCTCTCCGCAAGTGCGCGCGCCCGGTCGGTCACGCGATGCCCTGTCGCAGTGGCGGCCGGCTGGCGATGGCGGCTTCACCAGCCAGGGAACGCGACGACGAGGGCCAGCGCGGAGGCGGAGCCCGCGCGGCACGGGAGGGCGACGTGCCAGTTTGCCGTGATGGGAAAGTTGGAATGGGAAAGTCTCTCCCCGCAGTGTCGTTTTCCTCGTACCCAATCGGGCACGTTGCTTCGCCGCGTCGGCCACGCACGTACTCTTCGCCGCAAAGCAAACGCAGCTTGAGCGCGTAGTGAAGTGGTATACTACTGAATTAATAACAAATATCTACCGCTCTACGTACTGCAGGATAACGGAACGAGGAAAGACAAAAGAAACCGGTGCTAGTTCACGCAACGTCATTTGTAGTAGCTTGACTCGTTGGTCATTGAATTGCCAAATTGGCACTAGCATAATCCATCATCCTACAGCTACCGGTTACAAGTAACCCAATGCGGGCCCCAAGCGTCAGCCAGCCACCACCACCATCCCGCTCCCAGGACCGCGGCACATGGGGCGTGCACGCACATACGCGTATTCGACATCATGTACACTCCGCCGCGTGTCTGCGTACACCATCAGCACTCTGCCGGCGCCAGCTAAGCTCCACTCCTCCTAGGCTAGATTAGTCAAAGGCCCCCCGGACCGTCAGTTTACACGTAACTGCACTCGAGATTCCCTTTCGTTTTCCTGGGTGGCCGCCGCGGGGTTGCCGTTAATTTGTTGTTTCTGCTGTTAGCTTGGCGGCCACGGCGGTCACTCGGCGATGGCGCCGAGGTCCGTCACGAAGTCCCGCCCGCGGCTGCTGCCGCGCCTGGACCTCCGGCACGCCTTCCCGGGGCGCGCGGCGGCGCCGGCTCCACTCCCGGCCGCCGCGACCTCGGGGAACACGAGCGGGCCGCCGCCGTCGCCGCCGAGCGCGGCGCTGGCGCGCACGGCGAGCGCGGCCATCTCCTCGGCCTGCAGCGCGCGGCGCCGCATCGCGGCGGGCAGCACGAAGTAGAGCTGCCCGGGCTGCAGCTCCTCGTCGCCGCCCACGGCCGCCACCGCGCCGCCGAGCTCCAGCCCGTCCGCGCAGCACAGGAACCACGCGCCCGCGGGGCCGGCGCCGCCCGCCGCCTTCACCGCCTGCGACGCGCGCGTGCCACCCGGGAACCGCCGCAGCGCGCCGTCCGCCAGGACCACCCGCGCCTCCGCGGCCGCCAGCGCGCAGCAGCCCGGCGCCGCGGGCGCCACCGCCGTGGTGGCCTCGCACGAGTTGCAGGCGCCCATTGCCGCGTGTCTCTGTGCACGCCCGTTGCGCGTTGCTATTAGCAGCTGGTCGATCGAGTCCGGAGAAGGTTCCAGAGCTTTCACTCGCTTTGCTCGGCGGCCGGCGAGGTGCTGGCTGCTGTTGGGTTGGGGGAGTTGGAGAGTAGCGAGCGGGTGTCGGGTGCGGGCGCGTTTATATATAGCGGGAGGTGGACGCGTCGGGTAGCGCAAGCGGGCGCGCGCGGCGAGGGAAAAAGGGAGCGAGCGGATCGAGAGAGAGAGAGAGGGGAGGGTGCCAACCTGGAAGTTGTTGGGGACAGCTTGCAACCGGGGCTCCACAAGCGTAAATGACTGCTGCGCTTCGTAGGCCCCCGCCTCGCTCTCGCGCCGCATGCATGCTGCTGAAGTGCTGATGTGATGCTGCTTGCCTCGGCTACCTGGCCTGCTGCCGTCTGCCTCGCGTGTGCGTTCCGCGTCCTCCACTGCTCGGCCTCGTTTCCTCATTTCCTCCACGCAACTCTCAAGCCCCCACAGGTTTACAGATTTACAATGCGACGGGTGCAAATGCAAGTTCAGTACGAACTCTACGGTCTGAGGAGAATAAAATCGAGCAATCCATCACGTGTGCTGCTACTCTCATCATCATCTCCGGCGGAGACGGCGGCGCATAATCTAATGGCGGAGCTCTCCGACAAGGAAACGGCGAGGAAGAAACCCGGGGAACGTCCGGACTCCAGAGCTGATCATTGCGCTGCGCTCTGCGAAGAGAGTGGCCGAGTCGCTGGATGACGCGCCGAGGAACACACCAAACCGGGCAACTTCGCGACGTTTTCTGGGCCGAGCCCTTTCTGGATCCGCCGGGATCGTATCGGGATCACGATTCGCGTGAGGCACGGAACGCAGCTTAAAAATGGCGTTTAGATTCGCACTTGGATGCGTACAGGCTATTAGCGTACGACGTGCTCCGAATTGCCTCCAGGAACGAGGACATATGTCCGTGTGTGTTCTTTTAATCATGTCCATGATTTGGACGGACGGCATGTGAGCCACTGGATCCACTCGCAAGTACTGGTAGTAGTTTTGTGCGTGTCCGGGTTTAGCATGCTGAATGCAGACTAGTGGTACTGAATGGAAAATGGTAAAATGACACGATACTCTGCTTGACTGTTAGGGAAAGGCCCTGAATCAGGGACGTTTTGCATCCTCATCAACATTCCTGAAAACCATCGGTTAACAGTTAACGCATGATCAATCCACCAGCATTTGCACGAAAAGATTCCTTTCACCCATTGTCCACTGCCACACACGACCTCTGCTCCACAACTCGCGGCCTTTCACACTGTCAGATCTCCACAGTACCTTGCTGACGCTGCGCTGGCCGGCCTGCGAATCTGCGTCCGCGATCGCTGGGGATCCCGCTCCGACGCGCCCCATCACTCCGGCGCGCGCCACGTACAGGCAGCTTAGCTGGACGCAGGTCCATGCGCAGCCCATGCCGGCGCCCTCGCCCTCCCCATGCCTCCTCCGTCTTCGTGGACGCCACACAATAACTCGCGGACAGGGACATGGATCGTCGACTGATCGACAGCAATAATGCCGGTACACGTACTGAGCGAGGGAAGGGAAGGGACAATTATGCATCGACACCACCCGCCCGGCCAATCGGACGCCCATACGTGCTCATCATTGGCAACAACAAAGAGTTGGAGCTGCATGCCATGGCGTAGGACTGTTTTGTTGCGTCCGTGCGGGTCGGACCAAGCATTGATGTCTTCTTCGTCTCGGCCCCCTCGTCGTCATTAAACCAACACTCCAATCATCGGCCGGAGCAATGCATCTCGCTCGACGCAGGCCAAGCCCCGGCCCTACCTCGCTCGCGTTGTTGAAATTGAAACCAACTTAAATTCGCACAGTGACGGTTCATTTCTCGATCGGTCTCGGCGTTGCTGGCGCTCGGCGCGGGAAATCAATTCGTTCAGTATCCTATGCACAGTTCGCTGATCAGCCAAGATAACACTCACCAGTGCTCCCTGGCAGGAGGAACGCAGGATTTGGCCAGAAAAATGGTGGAGCAGCCTGCTAATCCTGCATTCCGTGTCCTGATTCCTGACACCTTTGGTAATCCAACCAGGCGGCCAGAGCGGAGGAGGAGATCCACGAGCCTCATTCCCCCCATTGAAATAATCAAACCCTCTGCTTAATTAGCTCGCTGCTCCGCACCAATTGAACATCTTCCAGGCCGTGCCAGGCTTGTGGTCAAGCGGCCGGATTATACTATACGGATGATTTCGCAGCGGCTGCATCTTAATTAAACTAGGCCTAACGACACTGGCCATTCAGAGGAAAGGTTCCCGTTGTTCGGTAACGGCCCCGTCGCGCAGGCAGAATCTACTGCCAGCGCGTCGCTGCCCTCGCGCGGCCCGACATGGGGCGGACAGGGCGAGGTCTCGCGCTCATGCGCCCTGCGATTAGGATAAAACCGGCGTGTTTTGGTGGAGCGAATCGGAACGCCATTCTTTGCTGATAAAACCTGTCACTCTCTATCGGATCGGAGGAGCTCCGGGATAGATAAGGAGGAAAAGGTGCCTGGGTCGGGAACGGTTGGTTCACGGCCGGCCCTGCAGGATTCAACGTAGATCGGGTCGGCTGTCACTTGACGGGAATCATCGGCGTTTCTGAAGATGCGGTTATTCTTATTCACTCCCGAGCATCAGTCGTCGCAAGTGTATTGTGATGGTGATTTGTTTCTGCGAATTTTAGAGTAATCGCAAATGCATCCCTTTCCCAGTCCGGATGGCTGGACCTTTTACCCGTTCTAGCAATGCACAAGCCTCCACTGTCATCCAAGCGACCTCCAAAGCTGTTTGGTTTAGGTCCATCTCCCGGCTACACTGGCAAGCAACCTATGTATGGTAGCAGTGCCTTTAGTTCATGGCGTAGTATGCTTATCAGTTCCGTCTGAATAATAAGTCGTGCCATCGTTGGCACGTCCCGCTCACCGTCCTGTCGCTGTACGTGCTTTTGTGCGTTCGAGCTCGAGTCCAGCAGAGCAAATGCGACGCGACCGTACGTCGTCGTGTCGATGGAACAAAAGGGTCTGCAAAATTCCAAATGCCAATGTGTTCACGTCTCCGTGATTCCTCTTGTCATGCGTTCCGAGTCCACGGATTAATTGTTCTTTATCTCGTCACGCTTTTTGGGAGGGGAATTTCAGCTGAGATTACACGGAGGATCAGTATACGGTTCTCTCTTTGAGCTTTCACCCAGGTCGTGACGTAAAGTACGCAAGTCTTACATTTATCCGTTTTAGTGAAAGCAACACACCAATTCGTCTCAACCAGTCACGTAAGTTCCACACTGCTGGCATTTCAACTTGCCATTACATTTGGTTCTTTTTTCCCGTCCAGGAAATTCCCTGTCGGAGGCAACGACCGATCTGCAGATAAACTCCCAAGTCCCAATTCCAACAACCGCCGACACATGACCCGAACGGTGAGGGCGCACGGCAACTGGCACGGCGCGGCGTGGGGGCTCCGCTGCTCACCCAAATGCATTGCACACTGGCGCTGCCTTTCTGTATGGATCCTATCCTCTGTTCCCTGTCCCTGAATATGAAATGCACCTGCTCTGCTCATCTCCCGTCTCCTGTCTCCATCCGGTTTTCAATACCGGGTTCGGTCAACCGCATCATTGCGAGTTTGTCTGTTGGATCGGAAGATCAATCCGTGTTCATGTAGCCATAGCCACTACTCGCCTGTGACCTGCGAGAGAGAGAGAGATTCTGATGGGATCCACTTGCGCAGTGCACTGAACATTGCGCGAATCGGTTTCGGTATGATTGGGTGCATGGATAGCTCTGCATATCGCCACTGGATGCATGTATGGGCATCCTTTTGTTTTGCCTAGCTTGGATTGCAATTTTGTTGGTAGGGTAGTTTTTGGCATATTGTTCGTATTTTAGTGCACTGTTTTGGCGCAAAAAGTCGTTCACCTATGTGATGGATCACGGACGCGAGACTTTTTGATGCCGTGGTTCACACTGATGTGATTTTTTTTTCTTGTTAGATAGCGTCTATTGTGAATTATTGACATTTTACGATTTTTGGATAATGTATCAGCATTTTATGCGGCGTCAAGGAAACACAGAATGTCGAGTGAGTGAAGATGACGACATAGTTTTTTGAAATAAAAATACCACGAGGATGGTTTCGTGGAGGATTTTTCTTTTCCCCTTTCATAACAAATACTCCCTATTTTAAGTTGTTCGATATTTCAGGCTATCTGCATCGGCATACTGGACGTCACCCTCCAGTACCGATGTAGCGTTCAAAACGCTGCACCGGGTACTGGGAGGGCAACGCCACTGTCCCGCACGGGCCACCCGCATGCCAGATTTGGCGATTTTACCGAACGTGCCGGCGCGCTGATGTGGCACGGGGCCCACGCTCGTGCGTGCCACCCAACCCACCCGAGCACTCGCCGGAAGAGGAGAGAGAGAGGAGGAGATGGCCGGGAAGGGAGGGGCGAGCTCGACGACGGCGTGCGGGGGGGGGAGGGGGTGGAGGGGGAGCTCGACGACGACCCGGGTACGATGCGCGGGGAGGACGCGGGCTCGACAGCCGCCGGCCACGGCAGCCGGCCGGGCCGGGCCGGAGCTCGCCCGCGACAGCCATGGGGCCCGGCTTTTCCGTGCTTCCCAAGCTCCATATGCATGCGACCCCGAGGGGGCTGCCGACATGCATGCGTGGCTCGCGATAGCCCGGATCCGGGCCGCGGCCGCCGAGACTTCCATGGTCGGCGGGGTAGCGACGGGGCGGGACTGCGTGCGAGGTAGATGGGGTGGGGCTGCATGGGGTGGCCGGCGGCGAAGGGCGGAGGGCGGGGCGGCCGACGGCGGAGACCGGCGGCAGCGGCGCACGGGGAGACCGGCGGCGGCGGCGCGCTCCTTGGGGAAGATGGCGCTGGCGGCGTGTGTGGAGAGAAGCAGAGAGAAAAAGGAATGGTGGGGGGGGGGGGGAGGGAAAAGAAAGGGAAAAGGGAAAGAAAAAAGGAAAAATAAAAGAGAAAATAGAAAATAGAAAAAAAGAAAAATAGAAAAAGAAGTGAAAAAAAGAAAAGAAAAAAATGGAAAGAGAGAGGAAAGAATATGGTAATTAAAGTGGTTGAATAAAATATTGTGTAATTGATATAGAGTATGAATATAAAGGATGAATGGGTGCAGCAAAACTGTACGTAGAGAAGAGGATCTTGCTAACTATGACGGAATATTCCTTTTAAAGTATAGATTTATATTATAACGAGTGCAGATAGTCTCAAGAAGGGCTGAACTCTACAGTTCTACCTGCGTGGTTGGCTGGAGGCGCTTGGATCAACCAACCGATCCAGGCCAAAACTCATCGTCAGTGTCCAGATCTACTGGTCAAATTCTGTAAACGTAATGTATGATGCGCTACCTTGTTATTATTTGTAATTATTGTAGTATTGATGAACATCGCCTCTTGTTTAGTTGAGTGATGCGATATGATATCATGTTCATCAGGGTGAATTATTACCAGAATTAGAATGGAAAAACCTTCTAGACGGAGATGGTGGAAGGACACCAGGCGCCCACGGCTTACATGCGTTCCAACCACACTAAACCCTTTTTCCTTGGATGGTTTAGTTTATGTTTGACTCCGCTCGACGCATCGATCGCAATGGATTAAGTAGCGCAAATTCAACTGCTCCCTGCAGTCACCTCCCGGGAAAATCCAAGAAACCCCAACCAATCACCATCGCTGCACCGTGTTACCTAAAAGAAATGCTTGGTCCGGTGATCGCTCCCGCATTTGGCTTCCCCGCCGGATAAGAATGATGCTACGATGCTAGCCAGGATCATCTTCTGCGTGCTGATCGCCGCGGCCGTCCTCGCCGTCGTCCTGCTCGCCACCGTCTCCCCGATCCCGCACCGGTCCGGCAGCGGACACAAGGGCCCACCCAACCTGCGCACCTTCACCGTCTACATCCATCCGGCGACACCGGCGTCCGTGCAGCAGCAACTACAGCGAGCGGCGGTTCACGGAGAAGCGAGCGCGCTGGTGTTCCGCCACCGGATGACGGCGGGTCCGGAGAGCACGTCGCGGCTCGTCGGCGCGGCGTCCGGATTCCTGCTCCCCGCCGGCGAGGGCGCGGCGGCGGCGGTGTTCGACATGGTGCACCTGGCGTTCGATGCCCCTGGGCTGTCCGGCAGCCTCTGCGTCGAGGCGAGCAACGAGAGGGGGAAGCATGGTGGGAAGGAGGAGGAGCTGAAAGTGGTGGGCGGCACGGGCGCGTTCGCGTTCGCGCGTGGGCACGCCGTCGTGCTGCGGGGGCGCCGGCCGGGACTCGGCGCCGCGGCGGTGGCGCCGCTGCGGGTCGAGCTGAGCGTTTCCCCTTTCGGGAGCTAGTTCGGCCAAGTGTGAGCGATCGATGTGCCAAACCTGATCCGATTTTTGCCTTTTTCTTTTCTTTCGATCTGTGATTCGATTTTCGCGATGTATTTCTTCAGAGAAGTGTAACTTTGGTGCTGATAACATGACACGCAAGTGTTCACAGAGAATCTGAGAATGTGCCGTCGCGGTGTCTGCAGCATGTGTCGTGTCCTTTCAGTTATTTTTCTCGGGTGGAAAATTGGGGAATGAAATTGAGGTGTACCTTTCTTTTGATCTCGTGTGCATTGCGGGCCGATTCTACCAAGAATTCGTTTTCTTTTCACCACTTCATGAAAAAAATGGGAGGCTTATTTTCAGTCATATTTTTTATTCTGCGTCGCCAGTAAAATGCTCGCTGAATGAAGCAAGACGGATTTATTATTGTTTTTCGAAAACCATAAAGCAAGACGGACTTGTTCTTTTTTTTTTTTTTTGAAAGCGCTAGACGGACTCCTCTTGTATTGAGCCTGTAGTCCAGATAGGAGCGAAAAAATTCCAGATGGGCCCAATTTGACCGAGCCAGTACATTTGAAAGAAGGCCTAATCTCAGCCCGCGAGCGAGCCAGCCCAGTCGGCTCCGTACCACACCGCCTACCGGCTACAGCCCAATTCCGCCGCCACCGCCGCTTCCGTCGGCTCCTCGCTGGTCGCCGCACCGCCGGCCGCGCACGCGGGCGCGGGGCAGAACGTTCGTCCTAGGTGCCGCTCCGCGCTGCACATGCGCACAACCAGACCTCCTCTCGTCTACGATATCGCAGGTTTGCAGCCGTCTCATGGCAAGATACTGCCTTTCAGTTACACTTTTTCCATGACTTTCTTTGCTCGGGATCTCCCCGAGCCTGTATCCCTAGTTCCAGTTTCTGATGCCATTCTTTGGACTCAGTTTGTAGCTGCAACAGAAGCTACCTTTGCTTAGTTTTTTCGTATTTTCGTATTGAAAAGGCCCTGCCAATTGCTTAAAAAAAAAAAAAATCCATGACTTATGAGCCAATACCACAGAAAGAACGAAGTTTACATTATATGGCAGCTCATCCCATTCGTTTTCATCAACTATACGAGGCAAACGATGGCCAGTATGAGAAGACTCTGGATTGGGATCTCATTTTTCTTTCCCTAGTTAATTTCTATTGACAGGTTACGAGACAAGTATCAGTACCATAAAAGTTAAACATTACAACTCTGCAATTTCTACCCTATTCGTATAGTTTGATTATGCAAATGTTCCTAGCCCTGGAGACTTAAAGAACCAATGAATAAAAACAGGGACTGCAACTCTGAATGTTCTGAACCCCACTGTTGTTGAAACCTTCTTGTGTCCCTGTTTGTGTGCACGCTTACATGCATTTTGTCCGTAGCACCTGTGTTGCCAGATGAAGAAATGTTCATGCAAAGGTTTCCTTGGATCGTGGCTCACGCGCTGTGAGCTTTGACAGAATGAAGACGCCAGCGGAGGAAGCAAGCACTGCCCCAGCAAAGCAGGCCATGTCGAGACCGCTGGTCAGTGGTACGTGCTTGAACTCCTCAAGAACTCCTGCCTGCAGCAGCAGGACTATGGCATGGCCGATCCTTGTCTTCGCCTGCGTGATGCACTTGAGCCTGGCCCCTTCTTTCAGCTTCTGGTATGGATTTACGGTTTCTTGTTAGCACCAGTCCATGGGTACTTGAACTATGTGTTATGAACGTAGTGGTTGGGCTCAATTACCTTTAGGCAAAATGTGCCCGATTGTGACGAGTTAATATGTTGCGCAGGATTCTGAGTGCTCTGGGAACCATAGAACATGGTGTACAAACCCATGGCAAACTTCAGAAGGGCAGTGCCAATCAGAAACATGTCTGAAGGAGGAATAAATTTGCCCAAGTTAGTCGGTGGAGCATTGCAAACTGAATCTGAAAAGCAGCGTACTTAAAGAGATAACGAGGATATACCTAATGCGTGAACAAGCAGCTTGATGATTTCCCTTGATCTAAAGTATGGGACATGGTTTGGAAACTCACGAAGAATGACTGCATCACAAGAATACAGCCCTGCAACGACATGAAAGGTTCAGCCTTTGGAAATCTTTAGTTGCATCATCGTTTGTGTGAGGCAGAAAAACTCTGTAGATGGGATGATTCTTACCTTAACAAAGCATGGGATTGAACCAAGAAGGGATCCTGCCACACCAATCAGCGTGAATGACTGACAACTGATAATGGCCTGAGTTTGTCGTCAAAACGATCTCAGTCAGACTTCCATGGATGGCAAAGTTCGAAGAAACATGCCTTTTAGAGAATTTCTTACCCGGTGGATCATGCCCTCAGCAATCTTCGACCAACACGCCTTGTTCATGGCCAGCCAGGTCGCGCCAAACTGCCTCAGGATCAACCTTCTTGTGATCTCGTATGCCAGAGGTAACAAGAGGTCGACGCTCTTCGCTTCCTCAGATAGGAAAATTCCCATCTTCTTCTCCGGTGTGATGCTGGGAGCCCCCAGAGCGATCAAGGCAGCCCTTTGCTCCGCGGCGCGGTGGGTGATACTTTGCGCCTTCTTCGCCTCCCACAGGAACGGGAACTTGAGAGACGGGATGCCATATCCATACGGGCTGGAGTTACCAGACGTCGAGGATGACTTCTGTTTCTTGTCTGTCTTTAAGGCCTTGGTTCTTGCCCTGAGCAACCTGCTGCCGCCGCCAGCTCCTGCCATTGCTGAACTTGATGCAGCGCCGCAGATCCTCTCTTCACTTCTTTCTTCGAGAGTTTTGTAATAGAGACTAATAAAGAGACTTCTTTCTTCGAGAGTTTTGTAATAAAGACTAGAGAGAATTCTTTAAACTCTGCTGCAGCAGTTGCTTTTATAGTGCGTATATGCCTGTAATTTTGCAGAAAAATATGGTGTTTATCTGTGACCATATAAATATGTATAGTATGTGCTAGTCTGAACAGGGGGCGGAGGGATCACCCGTGTCTGTAACTAGTGGGAAGGTTCCAAAAATAAACGGGCAGGGAAGGCGAGAACGGCGTGTTGAATAGCAGAAGATTCTGAAACATCACTTGCGGCTGGAGTGGATTTGTCACGGAGCTGTAGTGTTCCAACAGTATCTACGAATGTACACGTGGTTTCGTCGACGTCTTTTACACTTTAGTACTTTCCGTGCATCTGTTTGTCACATACGAGAAGTATCTTATCGATTTTCTTGCACCAATTTAAAGGTCATTATATTATGTTTGCACGCTAATATGATGCAAAACCTTGATTTTATCTCTGAATATCCCATCCATCATGGTTTGGTCAGCACGGTGATTTTGCAAAACTTATCAGATCCCTTGCAGCGCGAGACAGGTAGTAGAAGTTGCGTTGCAGACAGTTTTTGGTGAAAACTGAATAACGTATGTTTTTTTCTTTTGGGAAACTGGGATGAATGGAAATACATGAAAAGAAAATCTGGAAACTAGTAGTACTGAAAACTTGTCCGGCAACATACAAAAATACCGTTATACAAATATCGATCATGGTGTGCCTTCATGGAGTATCTTCTTAAGCACATTTGGACTTGATGCGAAGACGAAAACTAAGAGCCAGGAACGAAGATGTCTGGCGACCGTATCCAGGAAAAATGTGCACATTAGCTGTATTTTAACTTCGTTGTCGATCTTCTTTTCTGTGAAGTGTCCTGTCCGTTATTGTAATTGGTTCACTGCATGATTTGGTTGGTGTATTTCTTCAGGTCACGATGCCCCCAGCTGCGGAAGGAACTGGAACCACACAAGCTCCGAAGCCAGTGGTCGTTTGACAAGTGAAGCCGCCGCAGGGCAGACGAAGAAAACAATCGCGCTTCATTGTACCCACCGAAAGCAAAAGGTGCGTTGAACCTGCAACTCCATACGCAAGCTTCATTCGCTTCCCCATGTCCCGTCCAAGAGAGAGATTTTTCGGCGCCTCGGTTGGTAAACTGCAAAAGGTTGATGGCCCGAGACAAGCGTCGTGTTGGGCCGTGTCCGCGTGCGGAGATTTCAGGCGCGGCTCGTGTACCGGCCACCGGGAGGCGGCCGGCAGAGGGAGCGTGCGTGGCGCGGACGTGTGCGGCGGCAACGGCCCGGGCAGGGGTTCGCTGGCCCCCGCCCGCACCCACGCGGCGCGTGACGCCAACGCCGGCCGATCGGTGGCGCCATTGCCTTGTCTTTGGTACGAGGAACGGATCCCCCGTGCGTGTGCGTCCAATCTGGAAGGTGGCGCCCTGCCCTGCCCGTCTCCACTCGCGTTTCCATTCTTTTCAGCTGCGCCCGTACATTTGTCACTCTCTCGTGCGGTGCGCACCAGCCGCCGACCATGTAGTACTGGCACCAAACTTGGCTTCTTCTCCTGGTACTACTTGATGTTGCACGTGACGACGACGCTGTATTCGACAACTTTCCAATCAATAATGCAGCGCTAGTCTTCCTTGGCCCGCCCGAGGTCGTGTGCCACTTGATGAGAGCGGTTTCGAATGCTGGTAGCGTTACGTGTGCCCGTAGAGTTTGTCGACTTCGCAGAGTGTTGGGCTCCTGGACCATGAGCACGATCGGACGCGCGCGTTTTGTTCGCTAATGTTTACTGCAACCAGAGCTTTCTGGAAGGTTAGTTATCATGTCACTATGTCAGTCCACGGTTCCATCGCCTGTCCATCAACGGCGAGGCAGTATGTATCGGTACACCAGTTCGCAGAGCATGGTAGCAGCTAACTGGGGTGTGCACATTCATTCGTCCGGTGGTTGTCGTCTTGGCGAGGGCTACTGGTTAGTCACGCACGGTGCGCCACAACTTGGTGGCGCTGCCGCTGCGGACGGATGCGGAAGCGAGCGCCGATCACAAGTCGCTGGAGTGATTTTTAAAGCCGGGCCGGACCCAATCTAAGCTCGTCTGCGTGGAATTATGGGCTCTAAGGGCATAGTTTGGCCCATTATCGGCGCATAAGCATTGTGGATTCGCCAACAGTCCATTGTGGGGTTCCCTCAAAAAAAAAAAATCCATTGTGGGGGAAGCAGCAGTGAGCTGCATGGAAAACGAAAAGCACTGCCCTGATTTGCGCTAGCTCTTGTTTAATTATCATTATTATTTTAGGAGTTTTAGAGTCTCCAGCCTATTGCATTGCAAATGGCCAGAAATCAAAACATTTTATAGTGCCTTGTTTTTGTGTCATTCCTTCTTGTTACAAGTCCCATCGGGCAGTATCGATCACGGTTGCGCAGACCGTCAGTCTCACTCTCTCCACCTCCATTGGCTCGCTTATCCAGGCTTCATTTTCGTGTTCATCTTCCTCCCTCTGGTATTCAGCCACCTCCATCTGTCGGTTGAATGTGTCCCGCAATTCTCCCCGGTCTGGCGGTCCTCAGGTCTCCCAGTGCAGCGATGTAGGATTCTAGCTCTGGTAGGTATTTCAGAGGACATAGTGTTCTTGTCTAACCTGAACTTATAAAGACTGCGCACGATAGGCTGACGCAGAAGAGCACGGTAAAAGTGAGTCACAAAGTTGTTGGGCATTTATCTCAAAGGAAAAAGGTTTTCGGCATTAGAGATTATGCAAAGAGAAATGGTAAACACTTGGGTTCGTGCCTAATTTGTATGGCTCGCAGGCTAGCTCTACCGAGCTAAAACATGAGTTCAACTCGGTTTGAATATCCACCGAACTGAGCCGAGCCGAGCGAGCTTGCGAGCTTCAAGCCAGACGTCCAGGCATAATCACGCTACAGCTGCACCCAAATGCGTAGCAAGTATGCTCCTCCAAAATAGCTTGCATAGAGGATGATGAATACCGGTGTGAAATTATATCTTTACTACATCTCCAAATAGCCCAACATAACGCAGCAACTCCCAGTAGAATTAAATGTTTCTCTGTGCGTCGTCATCATATACAGCAGTCAAGTTGAAGGAACTCAATCTCACCCTTGCCTTGTCCCATCGCAGGAAATTGGAACATACTTTCCTGGTACATCACCAGGCGAAGCGAATCATCCGAACAGTTGCCGCTTCGATCAACGGAAGCGACCATCCGGAGAGCGCCTGCCTCCGGGTCGTAGACATATATGCGCCTCCTGTGCCGTGGTCGCGAGAAGGAGCTTCCTCTTCTTCCCCGGGGGTGGTCGTCGTCGAGGTACCTGAGCGGGACGGCGAGCCACGGCTTCGTCAGCCGCTCGGCCACGTGTCCCGCCGTAGGCTTCAAGTCGATGCGGTAATCGAGCGACCAGCTCCCGGCGTCGTAGTCCTGCAGCTTCCATATCTCGAACAAGCTGTCCACATCGTTGCGGTGGCGGAGGTCGCGCACCATGCACAGGCGCCCCTAGAGCTCCGCCAGCGCCTGTCCGATCGGCACATGCACTTCCCGGTCCTGCTCCATCTGGCCGCTCTCTGCCTCCGACCAGCCAGAGCGTTCGCAAATCTGGTTCCAGTGTTCGTACTCCATCCTGTAGTCGTACGGGAGGAGGTCGGCCGTCGAGAACGGCGGCTGCGGGACTCGTCGGCGAGCGAGAAGGAGAGGATGGCGTGGGGCTTGCTGAGGTACATCTGGTGCGCCCTGAAGCTCTAGTGAATGCACCCGTCCGCGAACACCGGCTGCACGTGTTCGTCCAGCCTCGCGCATCGCCCACGATGAGCACTCTGCCCAGCACGTTTACCCTGCCGTTCTCCGGCGCCATGCGCGCCTGCACGACCTTGAACTCCCCGGCCGGCGCGTGCGCGTCGAAACCCATGCCCGTGACGTGGCGCTCGTGGCTCGACAGCGGGAGGTGCAGGACCTCCCCTGTAGTGGGGTTGCACACGGAGTAGCGACGGCCGCCGTCGTTCCACCCGACGAGGACCAGGCCGTGGCAGGGCTTGGAGCCGATCATCGTGTTGGTGCGTTCTTTGCGGTGGTCCACTCGCTCATAGATTTGCCTCGTGGGCCAAGGTTCCCACCGCGACGGTGCCGGTGGAAGGGGCGAGCTTGGTGGCGGCGAGGGCGTGGTGCCTCTGCTGGAAGCCGCGCGACGAGATCTCGGCGTCCCAGGAGCGGCACACGCAGCGGAGCGGAGTGACCGACCTTGCCGGCAGGCGCACGAGGACCTCTATGACCAGGTCCTCAGGCAATGCGACATTTGCGGAGAGAAACCGCTGAATTTAGAATACCCGGCTCTGTATAATATTGTAAGGAGGAAGTCTGCGACAGTAGCAGAAGTGCTAGCCACTATTCCGCTCAACGTCACTTTTCGAAGGGCATTAACCGGACGCCTCCTAGAGGCATGGTACAGCCTAGTCGCAAAAGTACATACAACTAATTTAACTAGTGTTAAAGATGTATTTGTAGGGGACTTGCTTAAGAGTGGAGTTTTCTCAACACGATCTATGTATTGGACCATCATGATCAATGACATTGTCCCCCGCAAATGTCCAATATGGAAAATAAAAATACCACTTAAAATTAAAATCTTCTTGTGGTATTTGAAAAACGGAGTCACCCTCACCAAAGACAATTTAGCTAAAAGGAATTGGCAAGGCGACTTGAACTGTCGCTCTTGCTGCTCTCTAGAGACTATACAACACCTTTTCATTGATTGTCATTTTGCACGGTCCATATGGAATATTATTTTTATCACCTTTGGAATTCAACCCCCTCTACGACTTTACACATGTTTGGCTCTTGGTTAACTGGCATCACGCCTATACTTAGAAATCAAGTCTGTGTTGGCATGGCTGCTATTTGTTGGGCTTTGTGGTTGAATAGAAATGATATGGTGTTTAACCGTTGCAACTCTAACACTTTCATGCAGGTAATCTTCAGGGCCACGTACTGGACCCGCACGTGGTCGTTGCTGTCTAAAGACGAAGAGGCAAGGACCAACCTGAAGAATGCAAGCCGTCTTTTGGAGACTGTTGTCATGCAAGTGTTCGCCAAGCATGGGTGGAGATTTTCAAACAGAATCGCAAACTAGTTACCTTGCGTTATCTCAAGTTTAACTAGCTACCTTGCTGTTCCCGAACTCCATTCGTATTTCCCCTTGTAACCCTTTAGAGATTTTGTAAGTCTAAGTACTCTCCTGTTGTAATGAACAGCTGTGTGCACCATCCCAGATGGTGCAGAAGTTGGAACCATTGTTCCGTTATCTAAAAAAAGGTGCCGCACCGGGTGCGGCGGCGGTGACGCAACGATGAGTTTCTGAGGCGAGAAGCCTAGGGCTATTTGACGGATGCGTTGTTCAGTGAGGTAGCCTCGCGGCAAGTCGGATGGTTCGTTTCGATAAGCTCGGTTAAAAAAATCTCTTTCCTTTATGAAAGAGTCCACCTCTACCTACGTGTTTCGATAAGCAATGGAACGTTCTATCCTCTTACTCTTCTATGATGATTCCACCATCCGTTCTGCCTGATGGACTGGATTCTTTTTTAAGAGTAGACAATGGAAGCCGACATCCCACCTCTGCGTTACCCCGCATATAAAAGTATAATTAATTAAAAACCTCAGCATAAGCTGCTTTGACAAGGGGAACACAGCTGACTTAAGCAGGACAGAGGATCGTTGTAGCATTACGTCAAGGAGGGGCTAAACTGTTTGAGATGAGAAATCCTAAACAAGTTCTGGTACAGAGGATCGATCGTTGTTGTGGAACTTAAGCAATGAGATCGCCTTCTTCGATGTCGCGAGAAATAGCATTAGAGAAATAGCATTAGAGTCAAGTTGATGTTAGGCCTGTTCGTTTCCTGCCTCTAAAATTTAAGCACTGTCACATCAAAGAGAATCTTAATATTTAGTAGATACTTTTATTAATTTAATAACAAAACCTATGTCACGACCCCCTCTAATTTGCGAGACGAATCTAATGATCCTAATTAATCTATATTTTTGCTACAGTGATGCTACAGTAAACATCTTCTAGTAACACCATAATTACCCTCGTTGGATTCGTCTCGTGAATTAGATAGGGGGTCTGCAATTAGTTTCGAGATTAGACTTTATTTAGTACTCCAAAATAATAAAATTCTCTTTGATTTGACCCTCTAAAAATTATATACCTGGAAACGAACAGGGCCTTAGTCGTGAAAATTTGACTGTAATCTTGTGTTTCCCTTGTTAATGGGAAAGGTGCATCAAAATAATCGTAGTTATTTATGTTGGAAATGTAAATAGCATTTCATTCTGTGACGCCAAACCGGACTTTTATTTTTAGAGAAACGATTACATAAAAAATCAACCGTTTATTGCAGCAGCAGCACTACGCATGGTAGTCAAGTTGCACAAACTCAATCTCACCCCTGCCATCCTTCATGCCAGCCACCCGGAACAGGCTCTCCTGGTAGAGCACTAGGCGTAAAGAATCGTCCGAGCTGCCACCTTTGGCAACGGATGCCACCATTTGGAGGGTGCCAGAGTCCTCCGGGTCATAGACATGGGCCTCCTGCGCCGTGGTCCTGAGAAGGAGCTTCCTCTTCTCCCCGCCGGACGAGTCGCCGCCGCCGTCGAGGTACCTGAGCGGCACGACGAGCCACGGCTTCCTCAGCCTGTCGTCCATCACGCCTCTCGGAGTCACATCGACGCGGTAGTCTAGCGACCAGGTCCCACTGTCATAGTCCTGCAGCTTCCATATCTCGAACAAGCGGCTGCCCACGTCGTCGCGGTGGCGGACGTCGCGCACCGCGCAGAGGCGCCCGTCCAGCTCCGCCAGCGCCTGTGCGAGCGGCACGTGCACCTCCTCGCCGCTCCTCGACCTCCTGCCATGCCGGCCACCCCAAATCTTGTCTCCGTGCTCGTGGTCCGCGTTCCGGTCGTACGGGACGAGGTCGGCCGTCGCGAACGGCGGCTGCGCGACGCGCCGGAAGCACTCGTCGGCCAGCGAGAAGGAGAGGACGCCGTGGGGCTCGTCGGCGTACACGTAGCTCATCCTGAAGCTCCAGTGCACGCACCCCTCCGCGAACACGGGCTGCAAGTGCGCGTCAAGGGTGGTGTATCCGGTGAAGTCGTGGAACGAGGTCTGGTTGCTGCTGCCGGTGGCGGCCGGGGCTCTCCAGCCGCGGGAATCGCCCACGGTGAGCACTCTGCTGTCTGGTTCCCCCGACTTCCTGTCCAGGTGCACCTGCACGACCTTGAACTCTCCAGCCGGGGCTTCGAAACCCATGCCGGCGACGAAGTGCCCGTAGTCCGAGAACGGGAGTTGCAGGATCTCGCCGGTGGTGGGGTTGCACACGGAGTAGCCCCCTCGGCCAGGCACGACCGCTTCACGAGGACCAGGCCGTGGCAGGGCTTGGAGCCGACGACCCGGGGGCAGACTTCGCAGCTGATGAGGCGTTCCGGGGCAGGCCTCGTCGCGTCCCCGAACCGGACGGATGCACCGTGCGGTTGCGCTAGCGGGAGGAAGGCGAGCTTGGTGGCGGCGAGCGCGTGGTGCCGATGCTGGAATCCGCGCGACGAGATCTCGGCGTCCCATGAGCGGCACACGCGGCGGAGCCGAGCGAGCGACCTCGCCGGCACGCGCAGGAGCACCTCGGCGACGAGGTCGTCGGGCAGCGCGGCGTGACGCGTCGTCTTCCCCTCTTGGTTTCTGGCGCGGTCGCGGTTGCCAACAACCGGCTCCTCCGGGCGCGGCGGCGACGCGACGATGCCATCACGCGGGTGTCCTGAGAAGAAGGGTCAGGAGGATGACGCGAGAGATCAGGGCAATGGTAGATCGACGGAAACGTATATTTGTTGGATTCGACTGCTTGTGTCTAGGAAAAAAAACGTGAGCCTTTATGGTTTCTCTTTTGGAACAAAGGAATTAGGGAGGAAAAGTAAAAGAATTGAATCTATGGGAAAAATTCCTATATACACCCTTTGGATTGAAGGATTGCCTCATAGGAATTTTGGAGGATAGGAAATTTTTTTCCATATTTTGAAGGAATTCTAACATGAGGTCCAACCTCTTGTTATATTCCTTTGAAAGTTTCAAGGCATATGATCTCTCTTTCTCTCTCTTTGTTTTCTCTTACTAATGAACAAGTAACCACAAAATTTCTGTGTTTTTCCTGTAACACATCCAAACATCCGGTAGGAATAATTCCTGTGTTTTTTCATTCCATAAGATTCAAAAACACATCCAACTTCAATCCTACGTTTTTCCTATTCCTACGTTTTAAGAATCATGCGTTCCAAAGGAGTTATGGACAACCTCTCGACACGAGAACATGGAGAAATTTGGTTCAATAGAGCGTGTTGAAACGGAGATATGGTCCGGTGGACCTTTTTTCCAAAACCTGCACGAATCTTAAAGGAGTCTGGGGTAACTAAAACATTTTACTTTTCCTAATCCACATATCCAGCTCGGCCCTAGCCACGTTCTAGAGATAGCCTAGCCCAGCCAAAGTAATTGGATAGAA
>JAUNZO010001860.1:0-22325 GCA_031894775.1 Chloris gayana | reverse complement strand
TGCTTCAGAATCTTCCAGAGGTTCAGCTCGTACGCGTCCGTCTCGCCCGTGATGATTCTTTGCTCGACGAGGCTCCGCGCAGTGTGGCCCTCGTGGTCGCGGACGCAGGGGTCCACGCGCAGGTCCTTGAGTAGAATCAGAGCGGAGTTGACGTGGCTCATCTTCGCCGCGAGGTGGAGCGGGGTGTTGCCGTCCTTGTCCACGCGGTTGAGCAGCTCCGGCGGGCGGATGTGGCGGAGCAGGCACTTGAGCGCGTTGACCTTGCCGCTGACGACGGACGTGTGGAGCGCGTTGCGGCCCTGGATGTCCACCATCTCGGCAGTGTCGGGGCAGTTCCGGAGCAAGGCTTTGATGGCGTCCGTGGAGCCGTAGTGCGCCGCGACATGCAGCGGGGAGGAGAGGTTCTTCTGGTTGCGCTTGTACGCCAGCTCTGTCTTCGCGTGGAGCAGCATCTCCACCGCGCGCTGGTCGTTCTTCTGCGCCGCGTAGTGCAGCGCGTTGTTGCCATCGGAGTCGGTCAGCTCGATCATCTCGGGGCGCTTGTCTAGAAGGATCTGCACGATCTCTGAAACCAACACAAAAGAGTTCAATGCAATGTGCTATTTCGTCTGCAAACGCGTGGTTGACAGTGACAACGAAAGATGGATATATGTCCGGAGGAGCTTACGGACGTGGCCGCCGAGCACGGCCTGGTGCAGCGCCGTGCCGCTGAGAGAAACGGAGGGCAGGAACTCGTGTTCAGTCCAGGCGCGGTCGACGATCTTCCGGACGACGTTCACGAGCCCCTCCCGGGCGGCCATGTGCAGCGGCGACTCCATCCGCTCGTTGAGGTCGTGACCGCGCATGGGGTCCGCGTCGAGCAGCGCTACCGCCACGGCGCCCCGGTGGTGCCTTACCGCCTCGTGCAGCGGGCTGTTGCCGGCCTTGTTGACCATGATCAGGGGGCTCTTCTCTTCCGGTGGGTAAGCCACGGCGTGGCGAATCAGCAGTGTTAGGTTTAATCCCACATCGTTTATTGATGATGGGGGAGCCCAACTAATAAGGTGGAGGCATCCTCACCTATTAGGCTAGTCTTTTGGGTTGAGGTGGCCTAGGACCTTAGTTGGAGCTCCAATTGGGCCTATGGTTTGGGTAGGCCCAATGTGATCTCGGGCTGGCGGCAGGGCTCGTGGGTACGACGAGCCGGGCTGCATTCTAACAAGTGGTATCGAGCCATGGTCGGAAACCCGGAACATCTCTGGACCTCACACGGATATCGGGCTGTCGGATTATATCACCCGGGTCACATGATTATCGGGCTGTCGGAGGGGTGTCCACCCGGATGTGAAGGGGAGATGGGGCCACCCGATGTGTGATGGGGGAGATTGTTAGGTTTAGTCCTACATCGTTTATTGATGATGGGGAGCCCAACTAATAAGGTGGAGGCATCCTCACCTATTAGAGCTAGTCTTTTGGGTTGAGGTGGCCGGGACCTTAGTTGTGACTCTAATTGGGCCTATGGTTGGGTAGGCCCAATGTGACCTGGGCTGGCGGCAGGGGCTCGTGGATACGACGAGCCGGACTGCATTCTAACAAGCTCCGCCACCTCCAGCTTGCCCGCCTTGGCCGCCAGGTGCAGCGGAGTGTCGCCGTCGTGGTTCCGGAAGACGAGCAGGTCCCCCTTCTTCTCCAGGACCTCCTTCGCGAAGGACGCGTTGCCGTGCAACGCGGCGAGGTGGAGCGCGGTGTTGAGCTGCGGCGTCGTGGCGCCGAGGACATTGGGATCATTCTGCACCAGTTCGTTCAGGGTCGACACTCTCCCCTGAGTCGCGGCCTTGTACAGCGCCGGATCCATGCGTCTCTCGCTCTCCATGCCCAGTGGCACCACAGAGGCAGCGCGGAACAAAATGCGTTTCTAGTTGCAGCCTACTGTGCCTTGCTATTAATCTGTCTGATCTCTCGGTGGATCGGGAAGGAAAGGACAAGATGTCAATTGGGCATGAAAAAGTTGCAGGAGTGATGGGATGACAAGAAGCGCATGCGATTGGTATACTTGTACTTTGATTTTTTTTAATCACTTGCACTTTGAATTGTCAGCAAGCCACCAAGCTGCTTTTATATCATACTAGTACAAGTATTGCTTGCTTTGGCAAATCAGCATAAGCAGCATGCTCAAAGAGAGAAAGTAATATACTAAGCTTGGTGGATCAGGGTCGCCATGATATGCCATATCTCTTTCGTTGCTTCATACAAGAGTTCTCCGTTGCCGCCACCACCAAGAGAACGCCAGAATGGAATGATGGAGCGAGTTCAGCCGGTACGCCGAGACCAGGATGGGGACCTAAAGTCCTAAACACCCTCGTGGCTACTCTCATTGCCAAGATTACCTTTTGAGTCCGCCAATTTCACCATGCCCGGCGGATATGGCCAGCAGGACGGCACATGCTCTTCTTGGCCACCGTACGACGTTCAAAGTGTTCGTCGAGGCCAATACCCTGGCAATGCTGATCTCAATCGTTGTCGTGTTGAGTTTCATCTGAGCAGTCCACGACCTTGCGGACGGAATGAACAAGGCCCTCGATTATAGCTGGCCAACGGGCCGAGCCTCTCACGGGCTGTGCCATTTTCTTAACGGGCCAGCATGATCATTTTGGTGAAGGAAAAAGTCTTGGTTACTTCTCTAAACTATCATGCGTATCTTACTTTTTCTCCCTCAATTATAATACCGGGCATTCATTCCAGAACTCTTTAAACTATTTATTTCTTCTCCCTGTATGATTTTCGTAGATGGTTTCAGCTTACGTGACATACGGGACCACCTGTCCTGTGTCATGTCATCTCTCTCTCTCTCGGGTGATGCTCCCATCCGCCCTCCCTTAGTACGCCAGTTGCCGTTGGGAGTCGCCGCCTCGCCGAGACAGATTTTCCTCGCCTCGCTGCTCTATTCTCGGCCACGGCGGCCACGACCTTCATCTTCAATGAACTACTAGTAGAAAAGCAAGTCTAGTAAAGCAAGAAAATGATAAAACCTGTTACATTGAGTTTGATTCCAGTGGCGCGCATTGAGCACTAAATTGAAGCAAAATAAGAAGAAAAAAGATGCATATACACACCACATTTCTCGACGGATCTGAACTCAGGGGAAACATAGCAAGGCGCTTCTTGCTCATCTACCGAGTCATGGGTAAGCCCATGGTTTCTCCACTGGAACTCCACTCAAATTCCTCTTAGCCTGTTCTTACTACTCAAACTAGTGGATTGAATTGAGTATTCACCAATTGATTCATCTTAATTTCGTTTTTCTCTTCTGAAATCCTACCCGTAAAATCGTGAAATTTGTAATATCATCTATGAGATGAGGAAAACTGATGACATATTTGCATTCAACATCTTCCAAGAATTCATTTTGATGGTCACCAGTACTCATCTAGTCAGAACTCGTTGTTGGTGATCGATTTTCTCCCAGCAATGTTCAGTCTGTTCGTGAAGAGAGGAGGAAACAGCAGGTTCGTGAGAGAGAGGGAAAAAATAACATGGCATCTAACAGGTGGGTCCATTATACCACATAAGTCGAAATCACCTATAAAAACTATCTAGGAAGGAAAAACAAACGGTTTAAAAAGTACGAAGAGTCCAGATATCAAGAATTATAGTTGAGGGGGAAAATATGAGACGTGTTATAGTTTAGAAAGATAAATATAATTTTTTTGTTTCGGTGAATGGGTCATGCCAGCCTGGCACGACAAGCCAGAGGCCAAGCCAGAGCACAACACGACTACTTTGCGGCCACCTTCCACTGGGGTTCTCCTGCCTGGTTCGGACGCATTGACGAGAACCTCTGCCACCTTCGGCTTACCAACCTTCGCCGCAAATTGCAGCGGGGTTTTGCCATCCATATTCTTGGCGATGAGCAGCTCCCTAGACAAGCAAATTTAATTTGAGGTAGCTGTGCAAAGCAGTGAGGTGGAGTACCGTGTTGTGCTGGGACGTCAGGGAGCTCCAAATCTGGTGACGTCAACTGCTGAAAACTTGCGACATCCCGCCCTTGTACTTGTACAATGTGGGATCCGTGCCTCTGCAAGGCTTGTGGCGGTACAAATCAAGTCTCTTGTGCTAGAGCATCTCCGAGGCCTCTTCTATATGATTTTCTATCTCTATATTTGAAGATTTTGATGAAAAAACATCATCTAATAAACCTTTTATCCAGCTCTCTATTTTTTCAAATAGCCAAAACAATTTTTTTGCATAGCTATTTATAGCGAACTTTGCGCAACCAAGCTAAAAATCACATGCATGCATAGGAGAATAAAAACAAAGCTGAGAATTGATTTCACCATTTTATTCAGTACTGATGAAAGCTTCAGAATAAGAACCCACTTGTCTATAGTTCAATGATTTTTTCTTGAAGTCAAAAAAAGTATTAATGCAATTTAAATAAATATTTAAGCATATTAAGCTTTTCCACTAAGAGATGAAGATTTCACCACTAACACTACATTTTGTCCTGTGTTCCTTATGGGTCTCTTTTGTTAGTGTTTATTATGGATTTTATCTCTAGTCTATCCAACTTGCTTGGGATAAAAGGCTTTATTGTTGTTATTGTTGTAGGCTTTCTCCAGTGAGAGATGAAGATTTCACCACTAGGCTAGAGTGGGCAATATGGAAAAAAAAAGATGAAGTGATTCTGTGATAATTTTAAATATGGAGATTGCAAAGTTTTAAAGAGTATGTTGGATTATTCATGTTTTTAACTATTTTTTATTTTAGAGAATAGCTAAAATCATGATTTAACTAGCCTTTTTGGCTATCATCTTGGAGATGCTCTAAACCTCGTTTAAGTATCATGATGACAAGTAAGGGATGAGACGTTGCAAGGGTGACAAGGTACTAAAACGAACAGAATAATACGTCCTACACATCATCACCACAATGTACAGTTGGATCCCTTGTTTGCACTTCAATTGCAGCAACCTGGATGCATGGCTTCTGTCACAAACAAGTAACTTGGCTAATCAACCTTGGCATATCTTCTGCTACCCAGATTCCAGAGCTCGCCGTGCTGGCGCATCTGCATACACGCTTAGCCCAAATTGACCAAGCATGGAACTACCTGAGCGGAAGGATTTCCTTCCTAACACTGCACTTTGCAGATTCACTAACACAAATCTCCGTCACAATTGACTGTGTACATCCTTTCGAGGGTGTAGAAGTTTGGTTTCTACCATCATCTGAAGAAGTCCCCATCACAATTGAGGTGTGTAATCAAAAGCATGATGTCTAACGAAAGTTAACTGTCCATTTGCAGGTGACATTTTATTTCCTTTAGTTATCTATATAACTTCCCAAATCTGGTGCACGTTATTTTTTATATTTAAAATAAAATTTAATATATTCAAACTTTAAATATTATTTACATGCTTCTTACCATATCATATACATATACACAAGTCCTCCAAAAAAATTCAAAACCTATTTGAACTAACAATCATGCCGTAAACCTCAACAATAAAAACAGAGGGAGTATGTTTTTAAACAAAGTTTTCATGATTCCACTGAAAGGGTACTTTTCACTGAATATTTTCTTAGGGAATTGCTGTAGAGCCAACCCGAATGTCCAACTTTGTTCTAACTAGATGAATATATGGTAATCAAGTGTTTTAAATTTCCAAATGATGATATATAGTTTATATAATAGCATGAGTTGTACATGAGTAGGACAATCGGATTGGACCTATAGCGGTACTCATTTTCTTATTAGACCATAGGTTAGAGCTTCTAAAAAGAAAATGCTGTAGAGCCAACCCGAATGTCCAACTTTGTTCCAATCTGGATGAATATATGACAACCAAGTGTTTAAAATTTCCAAATGATAATATATAATTTCTATAATAGCTTGAGTTGGACATGAGTAGGACAATCAGGTTGGACCTACAACGGTACTCCTTCTAAAAATAATCATCTTATGATCTCTCTAGTTTTTGCCTTGTTACCATGCATATTACAACTGGTACCAATATGCTCGTTTTTTTGGCGTTTGTCGTTATTTATTTATACAGTTATACTACCAGGAAGCTTGTTGGTGTACATTTCCCTGCTAGCTAGCCTTTTTTTCCTTGTAGGATATTTGATGATATGACAGGCTACAAAATGAAAAGATGGTACTATTATGCTTAAAGGGACAAAGCGATATGCCAAGCTTGGTCGATTAAGGGTCGGCATGGTTCCAGAATCCAGGTGCAACAGCAGGAGACCGTCCTGGAACATATACCAATGCTGTTTCGCTAAGCAAGGAGACTACTTGTGTGGTACGAAAGCAGCCCCAGTTAGAGCATCTCCAAGCAGTCCTCCTAAACAGTCCTCCAATCCTAAAATTTAGGAGTTTGGCTAAAAACTAACTCCAGCAGACCTCCTATATAGACTCCTAAACTATCTACCTCCTAAATCTCTCCTCCAACCTCCTGAAAATAGGATCCTCCCATCCTTCCCTAAATTCCAGCTGTCAGTGGGTCCCACGTTTTTATATTTTTTTCTTTTCTTTTTTTCTCTTTTCCTCTCTCTCTTTCCATCTCCACCCGACCTCATCTGCCCGACGTCCGCCGCCGCCGCCGCTCGCGTGACGTCCCCGTCGTCCGGCCACCACCGCCCAGCCGCTGCCCGATCCGGCTCGCCGCCCGCCGGCCGTGCCGCCTCCCTCTCCGCACATGGGCGCGGGCCGTCGCGCCGTCCGCCAACACGCCGAGCGCCTCCCCTGCGTCGTCTCGCCGCCAGGCCGGACCGCTGCCGCCTCGTCCCTCCCGGCTGACGCGCTCAACGTCGCGCCCAGGCCGGTCGACGCACCGAATCCGACGGCATCCCGGTCAGATCCGGGCACCTCGCGCCAGCTCCAACGGCATCGTGAGTGAGACAGGACGACACGGTGAGAAAATCTTGGATGGCGAGGCAGCCAGCGTGAGAGGGAGGCGGCGGCGCGACGAGCTACAGCGAGCCGTCATCTGGGCGAGGTGGTGCGGCCAACGCTCTACAAGAGGCTCACGTGGGTTGGAGGAAGAGAAGTGGAGACTGACATGTGGGGCCTTTGGGTATAGGGGCTCAAGAATAAGATTACCGCTGGAGTCGAAAATTTTTTCTCACCTCCGAAAGGTGCAGGAGGGCCTCGAAATCTTGAAGTAGGAGGCCTGATTTCGGGAGTCCGCTGGAGTTGCTCTTAGCTGGCAGTTCAAAGTGCAAGTATACCAATCGCATTGCCATCACGCTCCCGCAACTTTTTCATGTCCAAATCACAACGCATGTCCCTGTCCTTTCCTTCTTCTCATTGATCCACTCAGATTAGTAGGCAGAACAATGGCAGGATACAGTACAATGCAGGAAGAAACGTACTCGGACGGCGTTCCACCTGTCGCTGCAGAGGCCATGACCGTGGAGATGAGCGAGAGGCGCATGGATCCCGCGCTGTACAAGGCCGCGACACAGGGGAGAGTGTCGAGCCTGAACGAGCTGGTGCAGAAGGATCCCAATGTCCTCGGCGCCACGACGCCGCAGCTCAACACCGCGCTCCACCTCGCCGCGTTGCACGGCAACGCGTCCTTCGCGAACGAGGTCCTGGAGAAGAAGGGGGACCTGCTCGTCTTCCGGAACGACGACGGCGACACCCCGCTGCACCTGGCGGCCAAGGCGGGCAAGCTGGAGGTGGCGGAGCTGCTGATTCGCCACGCCGTGGGTTACCCGCCGGAAGAGAAGAGCCCCTGATCATGGTCAACAGGGCCGGCAACAGCCCGCTGCACGAGGCGGTAAGGCACCGGCGCGGCGCCGTGGCGGTGGCGCTGCTCGACGCGGACCCCCTGCGCGGGCACGACCTCAACGAGCGGATGGAGTCGCCGCTGCACATGGCCGCCAAGGAGGGACTCGTCAACGTCGTCCGGAAGATCGTCGACCACGCCTGGGTCGAAACGGAATTCCTGCCATCCGTCTCGCTCAGCGGCACGGCGCTGCACCAGGCCGTGCTCGGCGGTCACGTTCGTAAGCTCCTCCGATCCGGACATATACGCACCTTTCGTTGTCACAGATCAAATAGCGCATTGCATTTACTCTTTTGTGTTGGTTTCAGAGATCGTGCAGATCCTTCTGGACAAGCGCCCCGAGATGATCCAGCTGACCGACTCCGACGGCAACAACGCGCTGCACTACGCGGCGCAGAAGAACGACCAGCGCGCGGTGGAGATGCTGCTCCACGCGAAGACAGAGCTGGCGTACAAGCGCAACCAGAAGAGCCTCTCCTCCCCGCTGCACGTCGCGGCGCACTACGGCTCCACGGACGCCATCAAGGCGCTGCTCCGGAACTGCCCCGACATCGCCGAGATGGTGGACATCCAGGGCCGCAACGCGTTCCACGCCTCCGTGTACAGCGGCAAGCTCAACGCGCTCAAGTGCCTGCTCCGCCACATCCGCCCGGCGGAGCTGCTCAACCGCGTGGACAAGGACGGCAACACGCCCCTCCACCTGGCGGCGAAGATGAGCCGCGTCACCTCGGCGCTGATGCTGCTCAAGGACACGCGCGTGGACCCCTGCGTCCGCGACCACGAGGGCCACACCGCGCGAAGCCTCGTCGAGCAGAAAATCGTCACGGGCGAGATGGACGCGTACGAGATGTACCTGTGGAAGAAGCTGAAGCAGCAGGAGGCCAAGCGGTGCCGGAAGCAGCAGCTGCCGCCGCTGGCCACGTACCCGAGCCGGCGGACGTCCAACGAGAAGTACTTCGAGCGCATCGTGGAGACGTACATCCTCGTGGCCACGCTCATCGCCACGGTCACCTTCGCCGCCACCTTCACCATGCCCGGCGGGTACCACCAAGAGACCGGGATCGCGATGCACGGCCACAAGCCGGCCTTCAAGATCTTCGTCATCTCCAACACCATCGCCATGTGCAGCTCCATCGTGGTCGTCTTCTGCTTCATCTGGGCGTGGCAGGACCCTGTCAAGTTCAAGGTGGACCAGCTGCTGTGGGGACACAGGCTCACCGTCATCGCCTGCGTCGCCATGCTCGTCTCGCTCATGACCGCCGTCTTTATCACCGTGCCTCACAATTCGCGGTGGCCCGCCTACGTCGTCATCGCCATCGGCGCCAGCACTCCTTTTGTTGTCTTCCTCATGCTAGGCAGGGAGGTCATCTACGTCCCTCTGTAACAATTAGTCTGGTTCCATCAACATGACCCCGCGGCAAAATTATTACCGTTCTTTGGCAGTAGGAATTAGTAATTTCATATCTTATATAGTAATTTCATATCTTATATAGTTTGTGCCTAAATACAATTGCGTGTATTCTATTTTGTACAGGGGAAAAAAGTTTTATGAAATCGGGATCGGGAAGCCACAAGAGAAAATACACAAGTCGAAATTTATTTAATTCCATACCAAAATAATTTATCGGTTCTCTTTTGTTTCGTCAAACTAACGTGTTCACTTAAGTTTCTATTTTTGGATGTAATAAATATATTGGATCTGAATAATAATCAACTACATTGACAGTTGTTCGCAGGTTGATTCCTCAAGCTAGGAAGCTAGATGACATCTTCACGCTCTACTATTCATTTAATCCGAATAACACGTGGATCCGTTACACTATAAGTTTTCCTCCATTATTATTGCCAAAATGCTCCTAGGTCTGTTGAAAGTGGTCAATTTTGACATGTGGACCTACATAGGCATAGTTATGTACTTGAATAAAGTTTTGGATATGGATGGCAACAAAAGAACAATTTAGGTAATTGACAAGTTTATGGATTTGGATGACATCACTCGACAAGTTCATGGATGCACTTGCACAATTTGCATGTTCATGGACCTAAATGACACATCGGAAAAAATTCAGGACCGATGTTGTATTTTACATTTTTCCAAAATCTTACATATTTTAGATCGAGGATTCTTAGTGTATTTTCTTGGATCCTATGCATTCTATGTTTTTCTCATCTTCCCAATATCTAAAAAAATTATATGTTTTCCCTTTTAGAGCTTCAGGTCCAATTTTGCACCTTGTCTCACTGCATTGCAACAGATAAAGAGGTTTACCTTTTACACCATCGCTTTATCAATTATTACAACTCGTACCCACTAGCCAAAACTGCAATGGGTAGAAATCCACATCCGCATCCACGGGTAAAAATCTACATGTGTGTTGGTACCCGTCAAATTTCAGATGGATCCCACGTATATTTCCAATATAGATATTAAAATACATAATCAATATGAAAAATATATATTTATAAATAAAATCAACATATAACTAAAACAATATCCATAATTCAATATGTCTAGGTTTGAGGCCCCACGAGTCACTCATAGGTGGAAAGGAAAACCTGCACGACATCAAGCCGCTTTATGGGGCGTAGGCTTAGGCGTTCAGTTTTATCCGAACTTTTGTTTTTTTTTTAAGTTTAGTTTTCTAAAATCAGTACCCGAACCAGTGATGATTTTTTAGATAGTCGAAAAGTTTGGGTACCTAAATTTTGGTTCAGTTTTTGGTTATGACCGAACTACCCATACTTTTTCACCACCTCACAGTAAAACTCGTAAAAATATCAAACTAATCACAAACAAACTATTAATTAAGTTATAAAATAACATAGAATAGTGATATACTCCCTAAATTACGGCTCAAAAGTTGATTGAAAAAATTATAAATGAGTTTAGATGTAATAAAACTTATGGATGTGCTATGTGTTTAATAACTTCGGTTATTTGGGTAGTTTGGGTACCTGGCTCCAAGATCCGAAGTTTAAATTAAAAGTTTGGTAAGTTAGATTCCTTACCAGATCTACTATCCAATAATCGAATTTCGGTTATTCCGGTTTTGGTTTCAGTTTTTTTGGTTCCGGTCTTTGGATATCATTTATTCTACCCCTTGTACGGTGGGTGTGCAGTGCGCTTGAATCCCACATGTGGGAAAGTTCCTCCACACCTACACCCGACGAGTGCCTATACGGTGTGTTTGGAACGAAGGAATGTAAAATATAGGAATAGGGAAAAACGCAGGAATGAAGAAAATACAAGAATTGAAAAAGTGAGAAAACCACAGGAATTCAAAACAGAGGAATAGAGAAATTTATGTGTTTGGAACACATGAATAGAAACACATGAATAAAAATTTTAGTGCAACAAAATATAATTTTTAGAAGTTAACATGGCATTTGCATTTAACTGCCTCGAGGGCTGTGGGCCAACTGCTAGGAGATATAAAGTCTCCCTCAGTTCGCTCTTATCCCCTTGTTATTCATTTTCTTCCCCATTCCCCATCCGTCATCTCTCTTCTCTCTCCATGTAACTCGGTTAGGTAGTACAAGAGAAAGAAGGAGAGAATAAACTAGGTAGTACAAGAGAGAAGCTTGATTAGCATGTGGCTGATCGTGAGCATTGTGGCTTCCCTGAGGTCAGACCTCATTTTTTGATTCCTACGTTTTGTGGAGGAAACCGTTCCTTTTCAGAGGAAAGGGAAGCACCATTCCTTTGAGCCAAACACCCTGTGATGTCAGCAATCCATAGGAAACTCATTCCTTTAAAATTCCTTTGAAAATCCTACATCCCAAACAGGGCCTAACCTGGGACCCGAACTATTCATCCGTAATCTTGATGAAACTGATATACTAATCCGTTGTGTCCAGCTTCCAAAATGGCAAGAGTGGTTTCCAAATGTGTAGCAAGGTTGCAAGCCTCCAGATCTCCTTCACACCTACCAATCTGCCATTCTGGAAGCAAAATTCATTTTATCAGCTTACAAATACTCCACATCCAAACCGAGCTCACTATATTAGTCAATTCATGTTCTTTTCCGACGAAGTCACAAACAAACCCATGCCACATTATCTTAGCTACAACAGAATCCCTTGCAAAAAAAAAAGCTGCAACAGAATGAAAAAGTAAATGATGAACACTTTCCTTCTCAAAACAACACACACAAGAATCGTCATTTTTCACAAGAACGTGGTTGGCCATGTGTTTCACGCTCCGAACGGTGGCGGCGTGCCCAAGCACTGGCGACACCATGGGCCCCTTGACGGATGACGGGTCGCGCGCGGAAGAAGCCGCACGGCACGTGCTCCCGTCAAGGGGATTCCGGGTGCCGCTCGCCCATCCGTCGTGGCCGGTCGACGAAGAAACGTCCTCCGACCATGGATTTCATGGCATACGACCGGCCAAGGTTCAGGTCAAGCTACAGCTGAAGGAGGGATCTACGACCGGCTTAGTGGACACCGCATTCTCAACATCCTTAGGTGGCCCTCCGTCAAGCTGCAGGTACCCAGCTCCTCCTACATCCCTATCGCGGGATCTGCTGCGGGCCGGGGCTGACAGAGGGTCAATGGAAGGCATGACCGCGCACGAGCCAACTTCAGCCGACCGTGACGGAATCGAGTCCAAGACGATGACGAGTCTTTCTGAGCGGACACGTCGTGCGGAGGTGACGTGTCAGCCCCGAGACGTGGTCACGGAGCCCAGAATGCTGAGGGCGCACGGAATCTACGCGCCTTCAACTTAAGACTATTAGTAGGGAACAGAGTCGGAATACAAAACAGAGTTTTTCCCAGCCGAGACAGGCCTTGGGGGATAGAATGACTTCACTCATTTCTTTCTCTTAAAGCAGAGGAGCATCTCTGTGCTCGAGCTCGAACCTGGGTTGTCCTTAGGCCAGACAAGTGGAACTGTGGAACATAGATACCATGCTCATTTGCCAAGCAACTGGTAATGTTCCTTTAGAAAAAAGAGAAAAGTTATCGGTTAGATTTGCCACAAAGTTTGAAGTGCAAGCAAGGCATCCGTCGAATTTATCTCCCGACAGTGTGCCTATATGTCGTGACAGGTCGGTGCTTGTAAGGTCCAAAATTCACTTCCCGGCTTCTTGCTGTCTCTGTCTTGATCTAGCCATGGAGCCTGATGGAGCCTCGTCCACGGATCCGGCGCTTATGCAAGGGAAAGGCATGAATGCCGTGCTGTACAAGGCGGCGACGCAGGGGAAAGTGGCGATCCTGAGGCAGCTGGTGGCGGCCGACCCCGAGATCCTGGAATCCACGACGCCCCAGCTCAACACAGCACTCCACCTCGCCGCCTTGTACGGCCACGCCGACTTCGCCCGCGAGGTCCTTGACAAGAAGACGGAGCTGATTGCCGTCGGTAACGCCGACGGCGACACCCCGCTGCACTTGGCAGCCAAGGCGGGCAAGCTGAACGTGGCGGAGCTGCTTGTCAGGCGCGTGCGGGCCTGGTCGGAGGACCCAACCACCGCAGGCACGCCGCTCAGGAGCCCACTGACCATCACCAATGTGGCGGGCAACACACCTCTGCACGAGGCGGTAAGGCACCGACGGGGCGCCGTGGCGGTGGCGCTGCTCGACGCGGACCCCCTGCGCGGGCACGACCTGAACGAACGGATGGAGTCGCCGCTGCACATGGCCGCCAAGGAGGGGCTCGTCAACGTCGTCCGGAAGATCGTCGACCACGCCTGGGTTGAAACGGAGTTCCTGCCCTCCGTCTCGCCCAGCGGCACGGCGCTGCACCAGGCCGTGCTCGGCGGCCACATCCGTAAGCTCCTCTGGAGATCTTTTTCGTTTCTCACTGTCAATTACCTCCGTTCAGAATATAAGCATTCGTTGACTTTTAGAGATCGCGTTTGACCACTCGTCTTATTTAAAAATATATATAAATATAAAAATAAAAAATTCACACTTAAAATATATCTAACAATAATTTAAATTATCACAAGATAAATAAATATTTTATAAATATTTTGAATAAGATGAATGGTCAAATGGATGTCTAAAAGTCAACGAATGCTTATGCTTCTGGATGGATGTAGTACAACATTGCAGACCAAATAGCATTGTATTTACTCTGTTTTGTTGGTTTCAGAGATCGTGCAGATCCTGCTGGAGAAGCGTCCTGAGCTAGTCGTCCTGGCAGACTCGGACGGCAACAACGCCTTGCACTACGCGGCACAGAAGAACGACCAGCTCGAGGTCGAGATGCTGCTCAACACGAAAACAGAGCTGGCGTACAAGCGCAACCAAAAGAACCTCTCCTCCCCGCTGCACATCGCGGCGCACTACGGCTCCACGCACGCCATAGAAGCGCTGCTCCGGAACTGCCCCGACATTGCCGAGATGGTGGACATCCAGGGCCGCAACGCGTTCCACGCCGCCGTCTGCAGCGGCAAGCTCAACGCGCTTAGGTGCCTGCTCCGCCACATCCGCCCGGCGGAGCTGCTCAACCGCGTGGACAAGGACGGTAACACGCCCCTACACCTGGCGGCGAAGATGAGCCGCGTCACCTCCGCGCTGATGCTGCTCAAGGACTCGCGCGTGGACCCCTGCGTCCGCAACCACGAGGGCCACACCGCGCGCAGCCTCGTCGAGCAGACACTCCACACGAGAGAGATGGATGCCTACGAGATGTACCTGTGGAAGAAGCTGAAGCAGCAGGAGGCCAAGCGGTGCCGGAAGCAGCAGCTGCCGCCGCTCGCCCCGCACCCCAGCCGCAGGACGTCCGACGACAAGTACTTCGAGCGCATCGTGGAGACGTACATCATTGTGGCCACGCTCATCGCCACGGTCACCTTCGCCGCCACCTTCACTATGCCCGGTGGCTACGACCAGAACACCGGGATCGCGATGCACGGGCACCGCACGATCTTCAAGATATTTGTTATTTCCAACACAGTCGCCATGTGCAGCTCCATCGTCAACGTGTTCTGCTTCATGTGGGCGTGGCAGGACCCCGTCAAGTTCAAGGTCGACCAGCTGCTGTGGAGTCACAGGCTCACCGTCATCGCCTGCGTCGCCATGCTCGTCTCGGTCATGACCGCTGTCTTTATCACCGTACCTCACAATTCGCGGTGGCTCGCCTATGTCGTAATCTTCATCGGCACCAGCACTCCGTTTGTTATCCTCCTAAGGGTAGGCAAGGAGGTGATCTACGTACCACTATAACAAATTACAGGTTCCGTCAACATGATATGGCCGCAAATTACAGGTTCCTAACGAACCCACGAATGGTTTTCATTTGAATTGTATGACTTTGGTTAATTTGTAGGGTTATATGTTTCTGTATAACATGCATTTAAAATTTTATCTTATGTGTTTTCTATGCAAAAAATGCTTTATATGCACAACTGGGAGTTTATATGCAATTCGTAGAAAAATGGTCTCAAACGTGGAATATTGGAGTGGGCTGTAATTTATTTAATAAATCGCGTCACCAGGATTCGAACTCGCGATCTCTGGCTCTGATACCATATTGAGTTGTATGCATCAACTAGTTCACCTAAAAGCCTAAGCTCGATGAGGAAAGGTGGACAATTCACTTATACTCCAACAGTTACAAAGCTATACATGTTTACAAACAGATAACAGTAAGCCTAAGATGGCACTCGTATATAGCAGCTTATTTCTGCAGTTGACTATCATGTGCTGGGCTCTATGTTGATGTGTCTGCAGAACTCATCGCGTAGGCGTTGAGGTGGGTGACCTTGACATCGGGCCCTGGCCGGGGACGTGGAGAGCAGCACGGCGGCCCCGCCCATCCGGAACAGGCAGTTGGGGAGCAGCATGGCGCGCTCCTTGCCCACGTAGTGGTTGGGCGTGATGGTCTCGGTGGACACCACCAGCGCCCTCGCCCCGCGCCGCGCCACCTGCAGGAAGTTCCGCGCCAGGCCAACGGACAGGTGCACGTTGCGGATGTCCCGGCGCATCCCGTACCGGTGGATGATCATGTCCGTGAAGGACGGCACGGGCGCGAACAGGCTGCAGTTCACGATGAGCACGTCGATCTCCTCGGCCCGCACCCCGGTCTTGGCCAGCAGGTCGTCGATGGCGGAGAAGATCACCAGCTCCACCTCCGCGCGGGAGGCCTCCATGTTGCGGTAGGGCGGGATGTAGTGGTGCGCGGGGGGCAGGCACGTCTCCTCCCCCAGCCCGGACCGCTCCAGCAGCCGGGTCATGAACCGCTCCAGCAGTTCGGCGGCCACATCCGTAAGCACTTCCCTTTGTTTATTTTTGCCATGGTCAAAATCGTCTCAAGTCAACTAGTAGTATTGATCATGGGGCACGCACGCACGCACGCTGCAGGGGTCGTGGAGATCCTGCTGGCGAAGCGTCCCGAGCTGATCGACCTGGCAGACTCCGACGGCAACAACGCGCTGCACTACGCTATGCAGAATAACGACCAGCGCGCGGTGGAGATGCTGCTCGGCAACAAGTCGGAGCTGGCGTACAAGCGCAACCTCAAGAACCTCTCCTCCCCGCTGCACGTCGCGGCGCACTACGGCTCCACGGACGCCATCAAAGCCTTGCTCCGGCACTGCCCCGACGTGGCGGAGATGGTGGACTCACAGGGCCGCAACGCGTTGCACGCATCCGTCGTCAGCGGCATGCTCAACGCGCTCAAGTGCCTGCTCCGCCACATCCGCCCGGCGGAGCTGCTCAACCGCTTGGACAAGGACGGCAATACGCCCCTCCACCTCGCGGCGAAGATGAGCCGCGTCACCTCGGCGCTGATGCTGCTCAAGGACACGCGCGTGGACCCCTGTGTCCGCGATCACGAGGGCCACACCGCGCGCAGCCTCGTCGAGCAAAAATTCAACACGAACGAGATGGACGCGTACGAGATGTACCTGTGGGAGCAGCTGAAGCAGCAGGAGGCCAAGCGGTGCCGGAAGCAGCAGCTGCCGCCGCTCGCCCCGCACCCCGGCCGCAGGATCTCCAACGACAAGTACTTCGACCGCTTCACCCAGACGTGCATCCTCGCGGCAGCTGCTAGTATCAAAACCTGTTATGCGTCTCTTTTTTTTTGTCAAACTAGTGTGTCTGACTCAACTTCTATTTGGGTTATAATATATTGGATCTGAATAATCAGGCGCATGGCATGTGACAGCTTGTTTGCAAGCTGATTTTCCTTGCGTTGCGGAACAAACTAGAATCTTCTAAAGATACAGCTGATGAGAGGTCTGCAGTGTCTAGTGGTGACATGATTATAAATTGTTCTAATTACGCAAATGAGAGCTTGTATGAGCCCCACAATGAAACGAGTTACGAAGTACTAATAAGTACATATTTACGAACATATATATAACAATACTGGCTACGTATTTCTGCAGTTGATCAGTGCGGCCATCATCATGTGCTGGGCTCGACGTTGATGTCCGCCGACCTCATCGCGTAGGCGTTGAGGTGGGTGACCTTGACGTCGGACTCGCCGTTGTTGAAGACGTAGAGGCGCGCCTTGTCGCCGATGGCCTTGGTCGGGTACACCCTGGACAGGATGCACGTCCTGCCGTGGGCTCCGAAGCTCTCCACCACCGAGTGGTCAATCTGCACGGTGCATTGTTTAGTTTAGCAAAAGTACGTCTCATAAATAATCGGCACGATCTCGTAAATAGTAATCGAAGGCGGATCGTACCAGAGTCCTGAGAGCGATCTTGCCGCCGTTGTTGACGATGTCGACGTCGACGAACCCGGCAAACGTGGGCTTGTAGAGTCCGTCGGCCTGCTGCGACGACGTGGACGGGTCATTGCACATGAGCACCACGTGCTTGCCATTATCGCCGCGCTTGAACACCCGGAAGAAGACGGCCGTCTTCTCCTTGAGGTCGTCGGATGCGAGCACCCACAGCCCGAACGGGCCCACGCCGCCCCTGGCGTCCGCGCCGCGCGCTGCGCACACCGTCTGCGCGTCCGCCGTCTCCCACGCCGGGTCCCACGCCTCGGCCTTGCCCAGGTCCTCCACCTTGAACGACGCCTCCACGTCGGCCTGCGCCGGCGAGGCCAGCCCCGCCACCTGAAAGTGGTCCCCGGACCTGACCATCCGGCTCGTGACGTTGACGTGGTCGCCGCGGAGGAGGGAGTCCACCTCGGCCACGGGCCACTGCATGAGCTGCTTCCCGTCCGGCGCGAGCCAGACCTTCCTGGGCATGGCCTGCACGCCGGCCCAGCCCTTGCGCACGTCGTCGGCGGTGGAGTCGGACTCGTTGGCCCAGCCCCACAGCACGCGGCGGCGCTGGGCCGTGTCCAGGAACGTCTTGGACGCGTAGAAGTTGCCGTAGTCGTAGCGCAGCCCGTCGTTGCCGTCGCGCTGCGCCGCGTCGGGCACGTACTTCTCGGCGGCGTGGTCGTACGTGCCCACCGTGTAGTACTCGAACCGGGTCAGATCCAGGCTCACCTTGAGCACGTACTTCCTCTCATGGCCGCCGCCGCCGCCGTGAACGGTGACCGGGTAGAAATCCGGGCACTCCCACATGCCGGTATCGCCCGAGTGCAGCGCCTGAGGCATGGGTTCCCAGGTCTTGAAGTCGCTGCTCTTGTACATGACCGCGAGGCCGAGGTGGTCGTCCTTGGTGCCGACAACGAGGCGCCAGGCGCCGTCGGGCCCCTTCCACGCCGTGGTGGGGTCGCGGAACGCGGTGGCGTTGACGCCGGGGCCGGGCGCGATGACCGGGTTGTACTCGGGCTTGACCCACTCGCGGAGGAACGGGTCGGAGAGGTCCTTGGGGTAGGCCACGTTCTGGACCTGCCGGTTCTGCCCGTCGATGCCGGTGTACATGATGGCCGGGGTGCCGTCCGGGAGCACGGTGGCGGAGCCCGACCAGCAGCCGTTCACGTCGAACGGCGCCGTCGGGGTGAGCGCCGGCGGGAGCATGGTCCAGTCCACGAGGTTCGTCGACACGGCGTGCGCCCACACGATGTTGCCCCACACCGCGCCCTTGGGGTTGTACTGGTAGAAGAGGTGGTACACGCCCTTGTACAACATCGGACCATTGGGATCTGGTGACGAACAAGCAAAGCACACGATATTCTCGTTAGTTTATCAACCTCTGCGACTGGCAACTGCAATGCCGGAGCAGTTAACGAACTCAGGGCATCTTGGATTACGCAATTAAGTTCGATCTTACCGTTGATCCAGTGCTTGGGAGGCTGGAAGTGGTAGCCGGTGCGGAGCGCGTTGTCGCGGGCCTGCTGCTCGGTGTCCTCGGCGGCGGAGACCTGGAAGAAGTCGGCCTCTGAGAGGACCTGGTGCGACGCCTTCGCGCCGCGGCACGACAGCAGCGCGAGGAGGACGAAAACCGCCCACGTCGCCGGCCTGATCGCCATGTCGTCGAATCCAATCCAAGTGATACTAACTGCTCTCGACGAGTTGCTATATGTCGAGGAGTACGGGGAAAGAGGGGCGCGCGCTCGTGCAAATTAATACAGGTCGTACTTGCTGTGTCGGGCTAGAGTACGTACGGCGTAAAATTGACAGGTGGATTGCAAGAGCTCGTGTCTGATATCCAATGCGTATTGATTGCGGATAAGGATATAGCGGAGATCGGGGCTTGAATTAACGGGACTTTCGTGGACTCAAGTCTGAGACCCATCAAAGGCGTCGCATGTTCCTCTAATCAACTCGTATACAAATATATATCTCCCGTTTATCATATATATCATCTGCATACCTCTAATATCCACACATGTCCAATTAAAAACGCATACTAGTATCTATTTAGTGGAATCTATCTATCACGTACTATTTGACTATATCCATCTACATAGCTTGCTACTACATTTTATTTGAATAAAAAATATGATCACCCTAGTCAGCTGGCTAAATGTTTTGTCACATCAGAAAAATCCTACCTGGAAGAGAGATAAGAGAGCGAACAATTGACGAGTCGCTAGCCACAAGCGGACGGAAGAAGAACCAGGCGCTCGGTTGCAGCCTGCTGCTGGCGATTGAGCAGGCGAAATGGGTGATTATTAGCCAACTGATGCTCTCCACATGCAAAGCATTAAGTGCCTCAATCTTTAATACAGATAAATAAATAGTCAGCTTAATGTGAGGACCCGAATTTCACCTAAGTGAAACCCGGACCCTTTGTACCTCTATGCCACTCCCGAAGTGTGGCACGTACATCCTAGGTGATGAACGTCGACGGGGAAGACGGCGACTCGGAACTTCACGTGTGTCGCGCTCCACCTCCAGGGCCCCTCTTGCGAAACCACGAGCACTGGCGGACTCGGTGTTTCACGCCGAGCACGGGAGGCATCACGCGCACGGCTGGCGAGGAGCTTCACCCATGGCGACGGTGAAAACCGCGGCTTGCGGCGCCCTAGGGTTTGGGCGGAATGGGGAAGAAGGAGTGCGGCGCTGGGGTTTTGAAGGGGATAAAGTGCGGCCGGGGTTGTTGTGCGCGTGACCCGGCGGTTGCGGCGGCACTAAACGCCAGCCATCCGAGGTGGCACGCCCTGGAGATGCCGCGCGCGGGGCAGGTGGGAAAAGGTAGAAGAAAGCTGTTCGGGTCGGGCTGGGCTTGGGCTGGCGGGGAGAGGAAATGAGATTCGGCCCACGCGGCGGTTTTCAAATAGAAACGCTTTGTGAATTTATTTGATTTATTTCTCATTTGAATCAAGCTCAAATCTTCACCGAATTTTTGTAGGATCTTTTCCAAACTTCATCAATTATTACATGAATTCTTTTTGATACAAGGTTTTGGGCTGTTACACTTAAGAGCCCGTTCATTATACCAATATTTCTTTACGCTAGCTTTTAGAAAAGTCTTATGTCAAATATTGCGAATGTGGTTGAACTATGCCCGGGAGTAGGGGAGAAAACGGCTCGGATACTTGTCGTCCGTCCGACCGACCGAGAGCAATCGGCTCGAATACGTTGAAGCGTTTCGGATATTCACCGGATTCGGCTTCGGCATCGGATAGCTCGTGTCGAATACGGCTACGGATATGGCAGCGTGCTATCCGTCGGCTCAGGATATACCGGTGCCGCTATCGGATATTTCCGGCAAACCAGCATCGGCTATCCGTTTCTCATTGGTCACGTCCTAGGCCCAGCCCACGTAACGTGTGTTGTTTAATAACTTGTATAAACTCCTTGCACAACGGAACTAGGCACGCCGCATGTGGATCGTGGTACCCTCATATGTATTTGCAGCACAATCATGTCCATGATAGAATTTGGCAGCCCTACTGCATGCATCACTCTTCTAACAAATAAAAAAGGCACGATACATTTCATTTACAAACAAAAGTGCATGATACATTTCAAAGTTAGACATCATAAACCTTTTGTGCAACAACTTCATGTTCAGATAACAATATAAATGAAACTTGGGAATGCATGTATATAATAAATTTGTGACACTTGGGATGGTCGTATAATGCAAAATATGAGGTAATTACTTTCAGACGCTATCCGACAAATTATTCGGCGTCGATCCGGTTCCGATACATATTCGATTCGTATTCGGAACCGATGATATTTGTAACGAATTCGAATCCGACACTATCCGTGTCCGATTCCGAATCCGAAGAAAAATATGAAATAGGATATGGATGGAGCAATATCCGTCCGAAACCGAGCCGATTTCACCCCTACCCGGGAGCCAGCTATTTATTGTGTTTGCCCTATGACCTTTTTATCCTGGTCACGTTCTCCAATTCTAAGAGTTTCACATATTTGACAAGCCGGTATCTCCTTTGGAAAGTCATACATTAATGATAAGGGCTCAACAAGACATCGACACCAATCAAAGTTTGCCAATAAACCGCTCAGAATTTGTGCCTCCATTTAATTTTGAGAAATAGGAGTGTGGCCATGGACCATCCTCTCACCACCCTTCCTCTCGACACCCTGTATGTTTACTTTGGAGTAAGATGAGGGCAATAATGCTTGCAGAGGAAAACACACTGGTTTGCTTCCTATCTCATTTATAGGTCTTTTTTCTATTTTATCCACTAAAATTCTCTACTTGTGATATTTGAGTTGAAATTTTCATGTGAAGCCATCTACTCGCAACCTTTTAGCTTATAAAACTTTTTGGAATTTCACTGTCTTGTTTTGGAAGAATAGGTACTAATAGGATCAAGTTGTCATTTCCTTTTAAAGTATATCGAGGCATGCATGTTTAGTTTATCATCCTAATGTGCTCAATGAATGAGAAAAATTGGATGGACTAACAAAAATATTGTTTAGAAAAATATATCTAGAAAAGATCGACCACATCCAACTCTGGCTGACATTTTTTATACAAACCAAATTCTTTTATCCTTAATTATGTTAGCACCACGACCGTTTCAACAAGATAAGAATTTCTTCCTTGACATATGTACACCAAATAATGTCTCTAGTCAACATCATCATCTTTGTCTTAGTCTATCAACTCATCACCCTCCTCCCAACGTCACAAACCCTATTATTTTGGTATGTTTGATCGTAGTGACAATAAAAGCAAATAAAATTGTAAAGTCAAGTTGATTTGCAAAAAGGTACTACTGATGTGAATTGTCAATACAATTTTATAGAGTACAAAGCATAACACT
>JAUNZO010001859.1:0-31342 GCA_031894775.1 Chloris gayana | reverse complement strand
AACGGCTAGCTTGTTGGACGCCATGGTTTGTAGCATTTGTTGATAATGGTGTTTATATAGGAAAGGAAGCTTCCTCGGAGATTTTTTCTCCAAAAACAAAGTGGGAGACTACCTGCTCCTCTGTTATTTTTTATGAAATACCTGCTCCACTCTTATCTGTGTCACTACCATTGATGAAGGAAAGGTGGATATGGGTACTCAAGTCAGCGAAATCTCAGTTGAACTTTGCGTTGCGTGTCCCTCTGCTGACTTCCGCCCTTTTGACCTTGCAGCTAAGTAATGATCCAGCCTCCAAGAATGTGCTCTGGATCCAAGATGGTTACGTCAGAGATTATCACAAAATAGTTCTTTAACTTTTCCTTACACAACCACCATGAAAGTTCAGTGTGAAATGGCAAATATTGTAGAAGTGTAATGCCCACACCAAATTTGATAAAAAAATAGCCATCATTATTACCACATTAACCATTGGAAAATTATCCATCCTTGCCGTTATAAAAGTTACTAATTATTAATACATCTATAGTTAGACTGTTGATACTAGCCACATAAATAAGTTGGTGAATGATTGCTTTGTTAGATTGTAATCTTGTCAAACAAGCATATTGGAAACACATAAGTAAAACACTACTCCAGCTTATTAACGTTTTCAAATATCATAAATCCCCTGAGTAGACAGTACGTGTCTCCCAAACCACAAGTAAATGGTTAATTCAACTATCATAGATATATGGATTCATGTGAAATCCACTTTTAATCCATTATCTAAAAAAATGTGAAATTCACTTGCTTGATCTAACAAACTTTTGTTCCATTTCCAATAAAAATCTCAAAGGTGAAAAAGGTTGGATGCATAAATAGTGGCAATCTCTTGAAGGAGTCTAAAATTATATTAACACTGGCCAGGTTTCAACCTTTGTGCATTTCAATTTCAGAAAAATAGCAGTGCCCTGAATCTTTATTAACCTTTGATTTCATTATAGTCAGAACATTTCTTTTTATCCTTCTGGTTTTACTTCAACTTGGGAACTAAACATCAGTTTCCAAAATTAGTTAGTGCTTTGCAACTACCTTACCAAAGTTGGGGAGTATACACAAGTAGAAAACTCCAATTAGAAACGATTTTTCCAAGGAATTGGTATTTTTTCAATCAAATTAAAACAATTCTCACTACTACACTTGAGCTCTGTAGTAGCAGGCCAAAAGGAGCCTCAGTGGCAGAACACAGAAACGTCATGGGCCCTTGTCACTACTTAGTTACATACTTTAGTAGCGGTCTAAGGACCGCTACTGATCTAGGTTGCAATTAAGTAAAATAGGGCGTCAGTAGTGGTCTAAGCCCTAATATACTACAAAATAAAAGCGGGCCCCAGCTAGGACCCACCCTAAACGTGTCGCCACCGAAGCTCACACGCGCTGGTGCCCTGGCAACGCGACCTTGTTCCAGTCTGTCCTCATCATTGTCCGTCGTCCCGCGCCTCTCCGTCCGCGAGGCCCCCGCCCACCTCGCCGCTTCACGCCGCCACGGCCATTGAAAGGGGAGGGAAGTGGTTGAGGTCGCCACCGCCACATGCCGCTCTACTCCGATGCACCGTCGTCACCTCCTCAAGGGTGGATCTAGCGGTACGCAACGCCAAATCCACCCTTGGGGTGACGCGGAGGGGCACAACGGCGGTCAGGAGACGTAGGAGGAGGAGGGCGCGCCGGCACCAGGTGCACCGGACGCACCGCGCCTTACCCCACTTGCATCGGTGCTTGTTCATCTTCGCCATAGGTGGAGGAAATCCGACGGTTAGAGGCGGCGGAGGAGGACGACTAGCAGTGGCGAAGAAAACCTAACCCTAATCCTAAACCGCTAAAAGAGGCGCTGCGGCGCACGTGTTAGTGATACTGCGGCGCCTCACCGCTAACTTTTTATAGAAGTAGGTTGTTCGCGGTACCGGGCCTCTCTGGCCCGCAACTAAATTGGCCTTAGGCCATAGTTGTGGGCCTCACAGGGTCCACAACTGCAGTTTTCCACGTAGTAGCAGGCCGAGTGGTCCGAAGTTGCGGGTTCTGTGTGTCCGCAACTATTTTCATATCCTAGTTGCAGTCCGTCTCTTTTTCGGTACTCATTAGCGGCCTCTTAAGTGACCCGTTACTGAGGCAAAATGGTGTTCCGCTACTATAGAGCACAATTGTAGTGGTGTATTCAGCGTCCATACGTTAAAGGCATGCGTTTTGTTGAAACATAATTATATTTTTCATGTAACATAATTTCTTATATGATTAAAAATTAAGATGAAATGATGTTTTGTTGACCAACCTAGAAATAACCAAGTAGGCTTCGACTAAGAAGAAATAGACACCCAAATTCTTTTCGAAGAGCAAGGACTGAATCTTGACCACTCAGCTTAGTAGTATAAGTTACAAATTGAGCTTAGTAATATAAGTTACATGCAATATCTATTGCTGAATTGACACTGTTTCATTCTTTTAAATTTAACAATGCAATTCCGAGCTGAATATTTTGGTCATTTGTACCAGGAAATCACAGGTACCCTGCTACTAATATTTTCGAATGACTACAGTTCGTTTATTTTTACAGAAGGTCGCACACACGAGTGAAGTCTTTTATTCAAACAGCACTACCATTAATGGTAGATCATCATGCAAGAAACACTGAGTGAACATTCTCCAGTCTTCGGGTCGTCAAGTGCATTGCACCGGTTGCCCGTCGGTGAGATAGATGGTGCATCCTTTCTTCTCGACGGAGCAGCAATTGCACGGAGGTTCCAAGCGCTTGCCGCCATGTGACTTGCACGTCATGTACGCCGCATTCAGGCAGAACAAGGGGCAAAACCTCCCTTCTTCGTTGTTGGTGCAGCAGCCGTTCACCACGAGCCCTGCCATTGTGCAGAGAAGAAACACCACTCATACATGACAAGAGAGAAGATTTGGAGTGCAGGCAGGTAGAGAGTAGAGGCGATTACCGCATAACAGAAGAGTCAGGATAAAAGCAAGCTTGTTGGTTGCCATGGTTTGTGGCTTCTGTTCCTGCAGTGTGTGTGCAAACAATGCAAGATTGACGTTTATATAGAAGATCTGAAGCAACCTCTTCAGTTGGTCGAGACATATTTCACATGTACTGAAGATTTGTATTGATTTTGGCAAGGTGGGAACACGGTCTGTTCAGTTGTTCAGTCAAACAAATCAGTTTGATTCTGCGTGACGTGTATTTTGCTGACTTTCTCCAGTTGACTTTTTGTGGTAAGACTATGAACAGTGATCCACATTCTCCAGGATTCAGAGTGCGCTCGGTATCCTTAATGGTCAAGTAAAAAAAAAATGATCACTATTTTTATCTTGAAGCTCTTTGGTGACTTGGCTACTTCCTGCACGCTCACCATCGCCGGCTATTTCTCTATATAAACCCATCGATCAGGATCAGCATCCCTTGGGAACATTACAGCGCGATCAAAGCAAAGAGGAAGTGAAGCCGAGAAAATGGCCTCCATGAAGCTCACCTTCGCCTTCATCCTCCTCTCAGGTATGCCACCGGCACGAAACTCACCTGAGCTCTTGTGCAATACGCGTACATGTATGTGGTTCTGGTAGTCGTAGTCCTTCTCGAGGGTGGAGAAGTGGAGACCGGACCTTGAGCTTTGACTTTGGGCGTTGTGTTCTGAACTTGATCTGATGCGTGCCGTGCAGGGCTCCTCGTGTTCGGCGAGATCGGCAGGACGGCGGCGTGCGATGTGCAGTGCATCCAGGGCGGCCACATCACCTGCGACAACTACCCGGGCAAGGAGCTGGACGGGTGCGTTTGCGAGTGCGCGCCCAAGGACGGCGTGAACTGCGTCCTCCACCTCCACCACGGCCCACCGTCCGACTGCCCGGTGCAGGTGCAGAGGCTGGACTGAAAAACACCACAAGCTCGTTCGTGATGTGTTTGTTACGCGTGAGTCGAAGAGTGTTGTTTATTTGCTGTAAATGAGTTTGGTGATCTCAATTCTGAATGATTTGCGGGATCAGTATGTACCGCTTATTTCCTTCATTTGAAGAAAGAAAAATAATAAACTGCTTTGATTCAAGAGATCGGCTGTGATGTCACGTTCCATGCTGTTAAGTTCTGATGGATGCAATCGTTGGTTGCCTTCCCAAGGCTGGCACCGCTAGCAGCATCAAACGAGTTAGGCTCGGAAGATTCGTTTTCCTCGCGAGCCACCCTGAAGATTACTTCTTACATCTGCTAAGACAAGAGAATGAAATTTTTCAGCGCTTTATTTCCTCTTAACTGGGACCTATAGCACAAATCACAATATGATCCAACAATAAAAAGGAGGCGTGCCTTCGGGATTGCATTTCCCTATACCGTGGTACCATAGCAAAATTGAAAACCGCTCGACCTTTTCGATTTACCATCTGGTTTTTTGACGAAAATAAAAAACGCTACTGTTGCGATATTTCAAACCTTGACCAATGGCGTCCCGAAAGAGTACATGTATGTTGTTTCAAATTTTCAATGCCCGGCACTGGATGCGCGTATCTCGGTAGGGACTTTGCGTACATATACAGTAGCCAAATGTCAATGCACAAAAACAGTAACATATTTATTATTCACTAAACCCAGTGTAAACTCGACAATTTGACCGATTTGAATGGTCTACCAACACGCATGATATGTTATTCTAAGCTATCCGAGCTCGGCTGACCGGCCAGATTTCCAAATGCACCCACATTCTGCATCCGGTGATGCTCAATCTGATCATTGCAAATGGAAGACCTAAGTTTCGGGTACTTGGCACAAGCCAAGTAGCGATGGTGGAAATTAAGATGACAGAACTGGTGCTTCCGTAGTCCTAGCTCTGTGCGCGACTAAAAAATTACAATGAATATAATTAAGAATTAGCATTGATTTAGTGATTTTGACAATTATTGATAGTTGAAAATATGCAACTGTAATTATAAATAATTAAGTTACATTTTGCTGTAATAAAATTATTTTATAAGTAGCTAAACATAATGCCACATCACCTCATCATACGTGAATACAACGAGCAAAAATACTACTTGCACCATCTAGGATGTTCCATGTACTAATTAAATCCTGCTCAATCAACAAACATTACTGTAGGATAGTCTTAACAAGGTTTTATCAATATTAGATAAGGTGATACATCAGTAAAAAAGTTAACATGACAAGAGCAATTAAGATGGAATAGAGCAAATTTGTTTTATGGGGGATGAAACTCATTTAGCATAGTTTCACGTATATGAAGAAATCTCCATTGAAAGCATAATGTTTTTTTAACATTATAAGCATAAAGTTTTGTGCCAAAATGTTTTAACCAATCTGAATATAATAATTTAATTATAGATTATTTATGAAATCATTAGATTATGTATTGAGAGATGTCATTTCATCCATCAAATCATATCTCTAGAGATGATGTGACATTCTTGAAAACGGTGACTTAAAATTATGCGCCGAGACAACTGGCCTTAGTCCTATTTCATTCCACCAACCAAGTTGAAAGGGAGGTTTGTACTGATTATGAAAGTGACTTTCATTTAATGTTATCAAACAGTTCAAGCGTTTAAATGATAATAGTCAAAGAATATAGAAATGTTTGTTTCATGAGAAAATAAAACGGAGGGAGCACTACAAATGTATGACATTGTGGACGATGTGTCTAAAATAAATTTCCAAAGTCCAAAAGGTCATGACAAAATTAGTTTACAGGAATTTGTATTTTGTAGATGAAACAGTTTTTTGTTTCATTATAAGGTAACGAAGTTTGCTGTTATAATGTTATAGATCAAAATTTGATGTTTTGTAAGCTATATTACAGCGTTTTCTTTTTGCGCTATTTATTTCCATTATAATATTTCTGTAAATTTAGCACTGCATCGCCTAACTGAAATCATTGGCCATGTCTCCCAGTGAAGTCACAGATACTGTGCTACTGAATCGTTACGAATGAACTTTATTTTTTGCAGAAATTCACATACACGACTGAAGTCTTCATTCAAACAGCACGATGTACCATTCTTCTATGGTCATGCAAGAAAAAGGGCACGGAAATACTCTTCAGTTTCCATATCTTCAACTTCAAGGGCATTTCATAGGTTGCCCATCGGTCAGATAGATGGTGCAGCCTTTGTTTGCGACGACGCAGCAGTTGCACGCAGGTTCCAGGTGCTGGTCGCCGGTGGACTTGCACGTCATGTACGCCGCATTCAGACAGACGGCGGCGCAGAACCTCCCCTTGATGCAGCAGCCGTTCACCATGAGCCCTGCCATTGTACAAAGAAGAACACACATTCATGACAAAGAGGAGAGTTGGAACGAGAAGGAAGGTAGGCAGAGTAGAGGCGGCTCACCGCACAGCAGGAGAACCAGCACTGGAAGAGCAAGCTTGTTGACGGCCATGGTTTCTGGCTTCAGTTCGTGCAATGTCTACCCGAGCTTTCTGTTTTATAGGAAGCTTTGGTCAAAACGCATTATTTTGGCTTAGGAGAAAGTGTAAAACATTGAAGATTTGTACTTATTTTGTGTGAAGTTGGGGCACAGCCTCTTCAGTCAGCAAATTGACTTTGATTTTACGTAACTTGTATCATTGCTGACTTTATCGTGTTGACATTGTAGGTAAGACTCTTGAGTACTGATCCACAGCATTATTTGAGGAGATTTTTTTCCCCTGAAGATTGGCTAGTACGCTGAAAGGATAATAATTGTACTTTTGATATTTTTGTACATGTTAATGTAAGGGCCTGTTTGTTTCAACTTATTTAGGGCTAGATTAGGGGGATAAACAAACAAGACAATTTATTTGGTGAGATTATCATAATCCAAAAAGAACCTCAAGAGGTGTTTATTTTCAGTTTATATGGCAAAAGACCCACTACCCTTGTCTAATTCAATAAAATTACCCACTTTTACCATCAATGGACCCCACCTCTCTGGCCATGTGCCTCAACCCTGACGGCTCTACTATTTCTTCTTCCTCCCTTTCTTTTTCCTTCCTATGCCTTCCTCTTCCCCAAATCCATCCAATCTTCCAATTCTTGCAATTTACTCTCAGATCCACTGGAAAAACGGATGCAACAGAGGTTCCTAATCGCGATGGCGTCGAAGAAACCTTCTCTCAAGCCTTAGCGTACCGGAATTCATAGAAACAAATTTCATTCAATTTCATTATATATAAATGATTTTAACTATCATCTTTATCAGCTAAGGGCATTCTCGTCTTCTCACATCTATAAACAATAATCCATGCAACAGTAATCTAAGTAAACAAACACCTCCTCTAGATTATTTAATGTGAATTATATAATCTAGATTATATAATCCAATGTCAATAATCCAGATTAAATGATCTGCTTAGGAAACAAACATGGCCTAAGGCTTTTCAAATAGTGTGGTGGTTATTTGTTTGGTCACCACCAGGAGCTCACAAGGCAGCCACGCTCTTAAGGCAATATGCATCTATTCTTGTTCACATAATTCCCGCATAACATTTGGGCACATACACATGCATCCACGAAGACAGACAAAGGGGACACCTCTGTTACGCTCGAGACATTATTCAATCCGAAATAAGGCTAGAAACCAAGAGACGCGCTGCCCCATCAGCTGGGCTGTTCAGTATTTATTCTTGTCGCACTTGCTGGTACTGCCGTCCTGCAGGTAGAGCCTGCAGCGCTTGCCGTCCTCCGGCGCGCAGATGCAGGCGCACCCGTCCAGTTTCCCCGGGTAATTGTCGCAGGTGATGAGCTGTTTTACGGTACTCCTAAATGAATGCCCACCGTTCATTTTTCAGATCCAATGATTTAGATCACCACCATGATACTTTTAGTTCCCACATGTATCATGAGTATCATTAAAAGGTATCATAAGTATCAAAGGGCAGTTTAGTAATCAAGCAGGGTGGTAATTTTGTAAATTGTTCTGTTTGTAAGGGGTAAATGAAAATTAGTGTTTCTCTTTCATTTGGCATGTTCTGTTGACAGCAGCGATGGCGGATGGCTGGACATCCGGCGGCGTGCAGCCGTGCCGCAACCGTCGGCGTCGCGGGCTTGGGTCGGGGTGGGGCATGGCGGAGGCGCGGGCACAGGAACCTCCTCCGACCCACCCCGGCTGCCGGGGTCGTCGCGTCGCCCCCATGGATCGCAGTCCCGAACCGGGGCGAGGTGATGGCGAAGCTGCTCGGACGCGCGCGGGCCAAGGCCAGGGTAGGGCAGGGCGGAGGCGGACGGCGCCCGGTGCTCGATCCGGGTGGCGCGGGCACAAGAACAACCTTCGAGCCGGCCGTCAAGGTCGTCACGCCTGCCCCCATCGATGAAGATGGCAGAAATGCTTTAGGCCCTGTTTGGGACAGCTGCTAGCCAAAGCGCTCGGATTCCGAGCTGGTTTTGTGGAGAAGTCGTGCTCGATAGAATCACCAAGCTACGAAAGCGACGCGTTTGGCTATTCTCGTCGAATCGCGTATGTCCGTGGTGGCTCGCCTCGCTCGCCGTCCTCGCTCCCCGCTCGCGTCGGGCTCCACTTCAGCAGGTCGGTGGCCGTCGCTCGCCCCTACCATCCGCCGTCCGTCACCGGAGCCACTCACGCGCCCGCGGCCGTCGCTCGCGTCAGGTCACGCCCGTACGCCGTCGCGTGCCGCGGCCGCAGCCGCGCGCCCATCGCAGCTGCCGCGCGGGCGCCCGCACTAGCTACGCACGAGCCCGCCGCCGCCGTTCGCGCCGTAGCCTGCCGCCGCCGCTGTAGCTACGCGCGAACCCGCCGCCGCCGTTCGCACTAGCTACGCGCGGCCAAGCTTGGTAGCCGGCAAGCTCTTTGCGAACAAGAAAGAAATAGGCGGAGGAGAAAAGAACGAATCGTTTTCTTTGTAAGGAGTGGCATTGCGGGTAAATATGTCCGCTTTCTCTCATAATCGAGCGGGGGTCGATTCCGCGTTGCAGTGTTACGCCAGTGTCCAGGCCAATCGCTTAGGCTCAACGCTGGTTCGGAATCGAGCCGTTTGGCTGTCTTTGCAGATTAAATTCAACGAAAGCTGATGATAATCTGTCCCAAACGGGACCTTAAGACGCTTGCTCATGGCTTATGCTAGACATAATCCATCAGTTGGTTACTGTCGGATACGTCTGCACCTTAACGATGATTGTATTGCTTTCCATGTTGGTAAGATCATCAGCTTGTTGGGATGTCCTTCCAGTTTTCAGATGCAATATCAGTCAAATAATGTTGTTTTGAATTCTATCAACATTGCCTGCTATTCAGATATATTGGTTGGACATAGTTAGCATGTGAATTTTCTCCGAAAACTGCCATTTTATGGATCTGCCGATGTTACATTTAAGCAGCACGCTTAACTGAACAGAGATGTTTGATGTGTTCACCAAGTGTGGTCCAGTGGTGTATAATTGTAGATATCAAACAGAAGATACTGAAGGTATGGGTGCGTACTCACTACTGACTTTTGAGAGTAATTTGCTGTGAAGAAGGGTGCTATGGAACATAGTCATCCCATAAAAAAAGTTACAACAAAAATCAAGTGCAGGGACAAATGGTGACTTCAACTCTGAGTGTGAGGTATTCAGAAGTACCATTGATTTTAATTTTGATGTTTGCAAACATGTTGGGCGCTACATGTTTGCGGGAAGATAGGGAACAAAGGCATACATTATGATCACGGGAAGCAGAAGGTAATAATGGTGCACATTGCACAGTGATATACTAATAATATTGCTGTTGGTAGAAGCAGGGTAAGTGTTTTGTTAGAACTACACAGATGCTCTTTTGCTTTAAAAGATTAATTTGTTGTTTCCTTCTCCAGCGTGTCGAAATTGAGCGTACCTTGACTGAATCACAACTTGATGAATTTGAAGACATGGTACGAGCATTGGCATTAGAGAGGAGCCAAATAAAGGAAGCAATGGGATTGGCCCTGGATAATGCCAATGCAGCTGGGGAGGTAATGCCTATCATTTGAATAATTCTGCGACTTATATAACCTAACATTTGGACCCACACTGAGATCAGTTACTAATTTGATGATAATCTGTTGGCAACAATAAATAAAAAAAATCAACATGGGGGAGTATATCATTGTTCTGAGACAGCAACCTAATTCCATTGCACACCTATTAAGGAGAAAAATAAGTATTTAAGTGCTGTTGTGAGAAGTCACTAAAAGTACCCCTAATCTTTTCTATTTGAAATTGAACTATGTCACCAAGACAATTTGTATTGTTTTATTCTTCAAGAATTGGAAATAAGGTCAACTGATTGCTCACAAATGTTTTTCCCCTATAGAATGTGGGCTCGAATGTCCTATCTCCCTAAGACCCAAGGACAGGTCTTCTCACAATAAAATTACAGGGTTAGTTTTTTCTCCTGATCATCGCCCTTTCTCATTTTGTTGAGGTTGGAATCCACCAATAGAACCGGCAACTTATGCGATTATGCCTCACAACCATTCCTCTATGCTTTTTAAGTGTCTAATCAATGTATCTCGATTTGCATTACTTAAAGACGCTTATGCCTATTAAATTATCATATTTAACAGCAAGGAATGCTTCAGATTCTATTGTTCTCTTGTACTCCATGGGGAACAGATTTCCTTGGGAGTAGGAACAATTGGGTCGTCGCTAAGAATCTGTGTTATGAAGTTGCCATATTTTGACAGAATACTTAATATCATGGTTGCCTGGTGTAGGTGTTTGAGGCACTGGATCAGCAGGAGACTTTGGAGCAACAACAACAAACGCTGGAACAACAGGGGTTTAAAGTGGAGAACCATGGGGGCAGCAGACGCTGGAACAACAGGGGGTTTGAAGCGGAGAACCCATAGAGGGAGAAGTTTCAGGCGCAACGACCGTATCAGGCGGTGGAGATTCCAGCAACCTGACGATGCCGGCGACTAGGCGGGTGGACTTGTGAGCGGTAGCTAGATGCAAAAGATGAAAGAGATATATACACATAATAGTTCTTGACTTGTAGGATGTGTGTGCATGAAGGGTGCAATGAAGAGATATACATCATATTATTACAATATCACTCTGTTGATACGATTTAATAGATCAAAACAAATATATATACTATTACGATATCAGACCTCCTTACGATATCAGACCTCCTTTACAAATTGTTTTGGACAGCATAGCATGACATGCAGAATTAGTTCACCAATTTGCCATAACAATGGAGCAATTTATTATCCATTCGTTTGATGAATGTTATTTGGAAAAGGAAATCATGAGTTTCCATAGCTAGCTAGCTCACCTCGCTGTTTCATGACATTTATTTGGAAATGGAAATCAAGAGTTTCACACAAGTTCATACAAAAATAGTTTCACAGTTAGCATATCTCGCTAATTCATGATTCATGAACGTTATTTGAGGTGCAGAAATATATCCTGTTAGAAAAAATTGTGGCAATACATATAATCCAGCGGCTTTCTAGAAGATTTGCATCAACAGTTTGCAAATGCATATATACAAACATAACTGAAAGTTCACAACTTTTTTTATTCAAACTATTCGAACACAAGACTCAGTTCATCACTAAATAAAACTCTCAAAACTGATGACCATAAAAAAAAGTTCATCTCCTCCTGGACATCATCAGATTCAGTTTCAGGCTTTCAGCTCCTACACCATAATAAATATAAAAAAGACCACATCAGCGATTCATACTTGAAAGCAACTGAACAATTTAGAAATGATTGAACATCAAAAGTATTCCTGGAAAAGTTATCTCTTTACCTCATTTGTGTTCAGGCATATTAGAATTTTATTTTCCCCTAAAAAAACAGATACAGACACTCAAGGCAATATTTATTTAAGCACTATCACAAGAAAGGATTCCATAAAGCAAGCTTAAGGAAATTAAATCTAGTAGACATTAAACAAACATAACTGTGAGAATGATTTAAATGAGATAAGGAAATTAATTATTGTCGCTAAACACTTGTATTGCAGATACGACAGCAAGAAAAAACAGAGCTTGTATGCACATAAAGAAACTACCTACTGTTGCCTACTAAGGTACCAGTTAACTGTTGTGCTGCTATGATCCCCAAATAAAAAAGGAAAATATTAGTAAACAAGTGCATCAAGATCATTCCATAAAAAATAAAATAACTATAGGCTTAAGGAACCATTTCCACCTGACATTTACAACACTGATTTCTGAATTGCCTGTTGTGTGAAATCTTGTCATGTGTTCGATATTCTATTGTTTTCTTCCGCACCACAAAATTACATATGATTTAGATACGCTATTAGAAGACAATTTAACTTGTGGAGCTATCATAAGCACTAATGTTTAAACTGAACTATTAGAAAATTCTCTATATTTTATATTTGTATGAATACCAGATGCACTAGTCACCAACATAGCTTACAAAAATAATTATATGCACCATATTATTTAAGATATGTTGCCTAATTATCTAGAGAATCATGGCAAGCCTACAGCCAAGGGATACACAGAAACAAACTACCTACTGCTGCTACAGATATGCAAGATGCAGAGATCAGCAAGAAACAAACGAGCCTTCAAAGCTACGTAATCAGCTACGAAGCAATTATTCAGCATATGGCATTGATAACACATAGTCAGACATGTCCAATTCAAATATCGAAATTGCCATGTCAACTTGAACGAATGGAATGAATGTTCAGTTTCAACGATGACAGACCAGAACGGAATGGTGTTCTGCAACCGATTCAGATCGAAAGACTCGGTAGGATCTGATTGGCGGTCGACTTGATGCGGATGACGACGCAAAGACCAGTGGCGAAGGGAGGTTCCAGTGATTCGCGGCCTTCACGGAAAATGCGGAATCGACGGATCGAGATGGCCGAAGGGAGGGTGCACCGATTCACGGCCTCTATGGAGAATGCTGGCGGCGATAATCCGATGGGGACGAGCCAAGGGAGGCTGCACCCGCACGTACTTGGGTTCTCGGCAAGCAGCGCACGAGAACAGCGGCAAGCGGTGCCCGGCAACGATGATGTGCGGCTGGCTTGAATTCGATCCCATAGAAGCAGGTTAGTCAGAATATTTGTTTAGAGACTAATTACCATATTAGCCTTTGATAATGAACGGTTAGATGGTGTACATGATACTTTCTGGGTATTGGTATCATGGAGCACAGTAAAGGTGCTCCAGGTGATGTACCCGGGCTGCTTGCACCGGATCAACGAGCAGTCCACCGCCTTGGCACCTCCAACCTCGCCCAGCACGACAAGCCCTGGAAGACGCTCCTCCACCGGTTAGAACGCTTACTTAATTAGTTGCAAAAAAAAAAAATGAATGTGGGCGACGCAGAGCTTGCAGTGTTGTGTACCGGAGATGAGCAGGACGAAGGTGAGCGAGAGCTTCATCGAGGCAGCCATGCTTCTTCTGTAGCTATAGCTAGCTGTGTGATATTTCGAGCAGGTGGAAAGCCAGTTCGCGACTGGGGTCTATATACGGCAAGGAACGAGGAGATGCGGAAGAGCCGCAGCCACCACTTATCCGTCTTCAGCTGAACCATCCGGATCCGCCGCTTCCGATGACCCGCCGTACGAACGTGCGGCGAGCGGTTGACTTGATCTCTGACGTAAGCTCGTGCGTTGGACGAAGGGGTTACGTCTCCAAGCGTTGCTTGTTTTGCAGAGGTTCGGACTGCTTGCCACTGCCAGCAGAGCTCCAGAGTGTGATGCATTTCGAAGTTCCGGTCAGCAGAGCTCCGACCTCCGATAGCTTAGAATACCATATCCTGCAGGTAGACCACTCAAATCGGTCAACCTGTCGAGTTCACACTGGATCTTAGCTAAATATGCGCTTGCAGAGGGCATTGAAAATCTGAAGTGGACCCGTTCAAAAAAAAACAAAAAAAATGAGGTAGAGTGCTGAGTGCTGACTGACCGGTCAAAAGAACAAGAAGAGAGTGAACCGAACGACCGAACGATCAAATGATCGATCACATGCGTCGTCCAAACTAAAGAGCGTCGAACGGTGGTATCATGTTTGACATCACAGCTGATCTGCCTTCCATCAGAGCAAAAGATACAGCTCATTATTCAGTAACACTGATCGTGTTCGGCTCACATGCAGTTGAACGGCGGGCCGCGCTGGAGGTGGAGCACGCAGTTCTTGCCGTTCCTGGGCGCGCACTGGCAAGCGCACCCGTCCAGCTGCTTCCCCGGGTAGTTGTCGCAGGTGATGTAGCCGCCCTGGATGCACCGCACCGCGCACGCCGCCTTCGCCGTGCCGCTAATCTCGCCGAACACGACGAGCCCTGCATGGCTGCATCGGCACCACCCAACGCATCAGATCAAGTTCAGACTTCAGAATGCATCACATCACATCAGATCAAGTTCTGTTATACAAGAACAGATGAGCTGAGGCGAGTTTCGTGCCGGCGTACCCGAGAGGAGGACGATGAAGGCCAAGGAGAGATTCGTAGTGGCCATTGTTCTCCCTTCACTTTTGCTTTGCTTTTTTATCGTGCTAGTGTTTTTTTTCTTCTTTTTTTTTTGTGCAACAAACCGTGCTAGGGTATGTTCGCAGATCGATGGATTTATATGCAGAAGCTAGCTCATCGCTGAGGAAAGGCCGCTTTCTCTGACGAACGATCTAACGTGCTATCCGTCGACTGCTCAACTCAGCGTCGCTGAACCGTTATCTGATCTGCGCTGATGCCATGGTATATTCTGTCAAGTGCCACACCATGCTACAATAGTCCATTAGCAACTACAAGTTGGAGCAAAGGTCTTAGAACTTCTTACACTTTCCTCGTTGGAACGCATTGGGATGAGATAAACTACGTCCCTTAGCATGATCCTTGTTTTTTCCCAGAGTTCCAGGGTCAAAGATTCTGCCTCAATGCGTTATAAGTGAAAAAAAAAGGTACACTGTTCAAGTTACATAACATCTCTAGTGCTCCCACTGGATTACATGCTCTCATGCTCCCACGATCAAAATACAAAACAAAATATTCATGAAAAATTAGAACAAAAATATCCTTAAGATAGTGCACACTGTCATATACAAGTGTGAAAAAAATAGATACAAACAATACTTGTGCAAGTTGCAATGAAAAAGAGGAATCTGCATTGAAACATTAGCGGGTTGGAGGTTAGATGAATAGTTCCAACCCGTACCTATTGAACCTGATTTTCTCTTTTTTTATGTTCATTGTAAAAGTGTTTATTGCAATTAAAACATTGGATGATTGTATATGACAATCTATATGTATTCTTGTTTAATTTTTTCTTGCACCTTTTTTTATGCTCATCTTTTGTTTGGAGCACCAAAGCACCTAAGGTGCTTGGAGAACTGGGATAGATACTCGTTCAAGTTCATGATTACATTACATCTCACCACTGGGGCGCACCCAGGGACCCTCTCGTAATGTGTTGAAATAACTATTCACTGATTGGCTAAGGTTCTCGGTGTGCGTACCATGGTTCACAAAATCGGTGAAACCGGACGGTTATTCCGGTTGACCGGGAAACCGGTCCCGGCAGCCGGGTAGTTTGATCGATTAGCCGAGGAAAACCGTAGTTATTTACTGTAGCTGATCGGTTAACCGATGGTTTTCCCGGTTCAAAACCGGTCCGGTCAATCCGGTTTTGTGAACCTTGGTGTGTACATCGGCAAAAGGATAAATTGTCTTCAAAACCAATAGATATGGCGGATCTGGATGAGTATGGCAGATCTATTTACTTTTATTTTTTCCCGCACTTGTTCACAGTGCAGGAACTCGATGTAATGGCTGAAAATGTGTGCCTACTTTGAGCCAAATTTGAGTAGTACTTGCCTAATTAGACCTTATCTATGTTCACATCAGGATCTACTTCAATTCAAGGAAGGATAACCATACAAAAATCATAGGTTCAGCTACAGAGCTTCCAGGAAAGTAGGCAACCACATGTATTTCACATCTACAGAATGGCATCTTGAAACATTTCAAAATTTTCTTTGCGCTGTCAACGACAGTAAAAGCTTCAAGAATGAATCGAACAGTGCCACACAAGCAAGACCGAATCTGGATCGGATAACAAGCAGCAGGTCCTGTTTGCTCAGTATCACCTGATGAAGAACACACGCGCAAACAGGAGAACTGGAAGCAAGCCTTCTTCACCGGTTTCTCCAGCATCGCTTGGCCATGCCGTTGGGGATGTGGACGACGCAGCGCCTGCCGTCCGGCGGCGCGCACATGCAGCGGCACCCAGGGATCTTCTGGTCAGGGTAGTTCCTACACGTTATATGCCCTTTCCTCACGCAGGAGTCATTGCAGACTGCTTCAGTGTGCTCAACCACGGCTCCCAGTATCAGAAGTCCTAATTAGCAGGAGGCACAAAAAAATCTTTTTGTCAAAGTATGTTTGATCTGGAGCGAACGCGCAAATGGAAGATGAATTGTGAAATGGAGCCTCTACCGGAGATGAGAACGGCGGCCGCGTGGGGGATGTTGATGGACGCCATGCCGCTAGTAGCTATGCGGTCAACAGCCAGTAGCAGCAGCAGCAGTGTAGTGGTATCAACTAAGCTAGCACACTTGACACTCTGTCGCCATACCGAAACTTGTTTTATATAGAAAATGGGGAAAGTTTAGCCTCCACTAGATTCAGACTCTACTTCCCAGTTTTGTTTTAAGATATGGTAAACCCCAGACTTCAGTTTGTATTATATTACTCACTCCATTTGGTTTTGTTTAGTTGTCTGTAATTTTTTAAGCCCAGTCTTGCCTTTTTCGAACGCATTAAAATACCATATACTGCCATTGTTTCCTCTGCAACTCGACGGACGAGAGCTTCAGGTCTGCTCAAGCCACGGATTCCTCAGATTCAAAAGAAAAGAAGTCAGGGATTCCTCACAGAATCTCTAGAGGTTGTAATAAGTCCACACATAATCCATTACCTATTTGAGAAACAGAGAATCCATTATGATTTACGAAGGAATATAAGTCACCAATAATCTAGTCACAGCTGGTCCCTAGCCTATTGGCATCTTTTTTTTTTTTTTGATAACAGCCTATTGGCATCTTGGGACACACTTGAACAACACACTCAAGCAAACACAAAGCAGGACTGAACATATCTTGTATTCTTGTTCACCCGCATTTCCAGCACCGCTGAGCCTTGCGGCCAGGGATGTGTACGACGCAGCGCTTGCCGTCTAGCGGCGCGCAGTGGCATGCGCACCCGTACAGCTGCTGGCCAGGGTAGTTTATGCATGTGATGTACGCTCCTTTGACGCAGGCGACGGTGCAGATAGCTTCAGCAGGCTCAACTACCGCCCCCAGTACCAGAAGCCCTTCATTTACAAAACAGACACAGAGAAAAAAGTGTTATCAGCTAATATGCATGAACTAGAGGAACAGCAATCTGAAATTAACGGTGGATTGGGGCCTTGGGGGTATCTACCGGAGATGAGAACGAGGAGGGACAAGTTGTCGGAGGCCATTCCTTCAGACTGTAGTGTACAACTGTCTAATAGTTATCTTCAGATCCTGCACAGAGATTGAGATTATATAGCAAAGGCGAAGGTTTAACCTTCACCAGATACACTTTCTTCCCGGTTTTGTTGAGTTGTGCTGCATTGGTAAACCCCCTAACTACAAGTTTTGGCGTAAGTCAACAATGAAATATTTTACTAGACATCTTACCGGAAAATGAAACTAGCCTTGATATTAGGCCAGTAAAATTACTAGAAACCTCAAATTGGTCAAATTGTGGATCGAGTTCACACTGGATCGTGAACAATAAGTTACTGTTTTGGGGTGTGTTTGACATTTGGTCAGTGGCTACGTACTCAAGTTTCTACCAGAATATGTGCATTTAGGGCGGCCAAAATTTGAAATGAGATCATCGGAAGAAGTTACTGAAACGATCAAGAAACGAAAAATTAATCACATGGATCTGAACTGAAGAGTATCAGATTGTGTATATCATACGTGACATCATCTGTGATAATATCTTGCATCAAAGCAAACGTCACGATTTATGTTTCAGAATTCAGATTTCATACGCCTTAATGGATCACTCAAGCACTTCAGGATTTTAGATCATGGATCAGAATATACTTTGAGTACGTACCTCCACTCAAAATCCGCTCTCCTTTAGATTAAGCAACAATGGAATCCCCGGCTTGGATTTCTGTTGGGACTTTCCCATGGATTAATTCCGACCTTATTAGAAGAAGTCACTAATTATTCAGCAACACCGTTTGATTGGTAGTCTCCGAGACACACAAACTAACAGCAGGAACACAAGCGTGTAACATCTCCAACCAGTCTAGACTCTATGCTTGCTCCGTGCAATTGTAGGTGGAGCCCGTCTGGAGGTGGAGCACGCAGTTCTTCCCGTTCTTGGGCGCGCACAGGCAATCGCACCCGTCCAGTTGGGAGTAGTTATCGCAGGTTATGTACCCTCCCTGGATGCACTGCACCGTGCATTTGGCCGCCCTCGCTGTCGCCCCTCCGATCTCGCCGAACACCACGAGCCCTGCATCATCCAACCCATCAGAATTCAGAAGTTCAGAACTCGCCGAAGTTTCAAGCTCAGAGACGAGTTTCGAGGAACCAGTCCACATGTATACAAGAATAGAAAAGAGCTGGTAGGTTCATGCTGATTCCAGAGTACCGGAGAGGACGAGGATGAGGGTTATGGAGAGCTTCATGGAGGCCATTTTCTCCGGTTCAGTTCGCTCTGATCGTGATGCGTTTCAAATGCTGCAGATTGTGGGTTTATATAGCCATACAATACAAGGAAGCCGGGCCCTGCCAGTCGGGTTGGTTAAGCATAATAGAGATACTAGCAGTAACCTGACTGATACATTTAAGTGGCTGATGCCTGATATTAATAGTCTAATAACGTCTAGTACTATGTATTATCTTTTGTATCTAATTAAGTTATATTTCTATCATCTTATCTAAATGATTATTGATATAATGGTAATTTATAAATGAGTGTCAAATTTCGTACCCACGGGTAGCTACCCCCAGTTAGACAACAACCCAGAAACCGTAATGAAAATTTTCACAACTATAACAATGATCCTCACAACTATAATAAAAGGTCTCGCAACAATACTGAAAGAATCTGCAGCCATAACAACAACTCTCACAAGCATTACAACAGCCCCACAAGTATAACACAACTCCTCCATAGCTGGGACCTGCCACCCTAGGTAGCAGGATATTTTCTACTTATAAATTTACATACATATATATATATATTAGCTATTTCTTATAATGTCAATGATGGTAATTTTAGAGGGTAATAATCAAACAATATGCGATGCTATATAACCTTTCATATTTTGATATCTAATTTTTCTATCACCCATTGGATGTTTATTTATGTAATGGTTGTAGTGATAATCTAAAATTAATAGTTTAGCTATTTTCTACAGTAGAAATTATGGTACTTTAGAGGGACAATAATCTACTATATCTAATGTTGTATTATTTTAGATACATCTTAAATTATTTTTATCAATTATTGTAAATGATTATTTACACAATGGCAATAGTGTCTAATTCATAAATTTTGATATGAATATTTTAGAAATTATATAATGATAACTGTGAGTGATTTTAGAATCACATATCGGAGAATTTTCAGCTAATGTTTTACAATAATAGTAGCAGGTAACTTTTTATTCCCATTTTTCTTCCATTGGCGGTGGAATTTTTATAGATTGAGAACAAATGTGAGATTCCTTTTTTCTGATCTAAGTGTGTGACTTATAAAAATGGATATGTATATTTTAGTTATTTTAAATAGTACTGGTGGATAAACTTTAAATCATGTATAGACGTATTTTTGGTTAATTTCTTTTATAATGACAATAGTGGGTAAATTTTCTTTAATTTTTTTCCTTCAACTAGTGTGGGATTTTCCAAACTTGAGATATAAGAGCAAACATGGAGGATTACCTTTTTTTGCCCAACCTTTACTTATTCAAACGCGTTAAATTGATGTTCATTCAGAGCTTTAGGGATGGTCAAGCGGACTTCAGACTGATCTCGAGAAGTAATGACGAAAGCAGTGACACTTAATGTGTGCACTGCAGATCTAGATACCATGGTGGCATGGCGAATCTTTTCATGATCTAGCTTGTCCTTCAAGATGAAGGGATTCAATGCAAGTTGACAGCAATATAAAAGACCTGGATGCAGTGGATGAAAATGCATGCATGATCAGAAGCGAGTATGTAGTACTTGCTTTACCCTTATCCCAATTCTTGTCAAGTTTGGCACAAGAGCAGTCATTGACTTCTCTGTAAGTCAAAGCTGGAAATGCCAATTCAATAGCCGATATCTCATTTCCGTCGGGTTAACAAGTGTCTCTATATCATGCACCAGGCATGTGTCTCGAGAATCGCAAGGCAAGACGTTGACTTGGTATCATTCCGAAAAAAGAGGGACGTTGACTTGGGTTGAGTTTACCAATGGCCTGATTTGTTAATTAATTGTTGCTATAACACGGTAATTATCTATTTGACATTGTTGCATATATGTAATTACCTTGTTTGGTTGGTAGTAAAATATTATCACACGTCTTTATATAATCTAATATAACTAAAAGTATGAAAGCTCTATCAAAGATTTTAGCTGAATAAATTGTGGCATGTCAAATATTCAGTGTAACAATATTCAGCAGCTAACAAATCACTGCAAACGTAAACGTTTTGTGGTCTTTTGCAATGCATCTTTGATAGAAACATGACTTTGATCTCGAAGCTCAAACTCATGGATAATATCTGGGCATCTGACCATTTTTTTTCTTCCTTTTTAGCGAGTAGAGTATCTGACCATATTTGTGAACTGTGAATTACAAGACAGATGATTGTGCAGCAAGGGCTGCTCTGGTATGCTGAATTCAACTCGGAGTCGGGAGTCGGGACCTCGTGCAAATAGGCTGAGCTTGGATTATTTTAGTTCAGTTTCAGCTTTTGTTTTTTCACTGGTGCAAATTTGGAATTATCTTTCACTAATTCCAATACGGTATTGTTGGTATGGAGTAATAATTTGATCTAATATATGCATTCAGTTACCAATTACTATTTATTTTAAAAATGCAAAATTCCAGAAGCCCGCTTCATAGAACAAACCGAGATTCTGCACAGATTATACGAGCAAGATACACTGGCCAAAAAAAAAAACTTGATCTGCGGGGGTATGACGCTCCCGGGCATTGCATTTTAAAGAGAAGATCCTCTCACGCAGATCAAGAAAACCTCCGAACCCCTCTTACATTGGGGCCACTAGCCTTGTGAGAACCTGGTCCAGGGCCATCATAGACACCGTTGCTTCCAGAGGCAAGGCCTTAACCAAATGCTTTGGCGAAGATACACTGGCCAAGAAACTGACGATGTGGATTTTAAGCTTTATTTTGCCGTCTAGAGTAAAGGGAAACAGTTCGATCTTTGTTGGTTGCACATGACAAAATCGGTGGAAGGCCATTGTTTTTCAGCGGTGCATCATCGAGCCGTCGGCGAGGTGGACGCGGCATCCTCCACAGCCCGCCGGCGCGCACTGCTGATCGCAGGTGCATTACCCGGTGAAGTTCTGCCCAGGCCTGTTGGAGCAGGTGACATACGTCCCTTGCGCACACATGACAGAGCAGACTGCTTCGGTGGTCTCAACAGCTCCCAATATCAGAAGACCTGATTCACAGGAGAGGACCCCAACAAAAAACATCTCATTACTAGTAGCTAGGTCGCCAGCAATGTGAATTTCACAGCGAAATGGTTCGAGCAGAGCAGCGCCGGAGAGAAGGCTTACCCGAGAGGACGATGACGGTTGTGACAGAGAAGTTGATGGACGCCATGCTTGCTGTGCAGCGGTAGTGTGTGCTTTGCTCGCTAGTGCCGTGCGCTGAAAACTTGCATGGATCCTGTGCTTATATAGGAAGGCGAAGGCGAGGAGCCGAGGACTGGAGAAGGGTTGATTAGCCTTCACCAGATACAGTCTCTTCCCTTTTTGTTACTTCCAGCAACATTGTTCATTCAAAATTGTCGGTGTTTTGTTGGGCAGTTTGAGATTGTAGGAACGACCGAACGATTATTCTGCATGTACTCCGCAGTCTGCACCAAGCTGGTTGAGCACAAACTTGGTGCGGGTCACCAGACAAACAACTATCCAACAATATGAGGAGACATGAAAGGTAATAGAAGTTGCCGGTGTTATATTGTAAACAAAAGTTAATGTTATTATAGATGGTCAATTAAAACCTTATGATGTTGGGCAGTTTTGCAATTTTCTTTTAAGATGCTATTCCACAAATTAAATTATTTTATATTGTTATTCACAATTTAGAAATATTCTTAGAAACTTGAGGGATTCGTCCACTATATCTTTTTCAGCTTAATCCATTAACAATACAATTAAGAGTAGTTTCCTCACGTAGTAAGAAGAAGGGCACCCATACAATCAATTGAAAAGTCCAACAACATTCGTATTTGAAGTTTTATTTTCCTTTGATGCCAAACTATTGAACGGTAGGCTCTGAATGGTATTTTTATTCAAGGTTACACGCTTAGTACGTCTAGCTATAATACTACCAAATTACTTCCAGTTATTTAAAATGCAAGTAAATGTGATGCCCAAATAAAATGCGATGGCCAAAAGAATTGTGTGCATGATTAGAAACAATTAGTTCTTGTTCGATCCTCATCAAAGCAGAGGACAAAGCTGGTGAGTCATACCAGATATTTCCTCCGCTCTAAAATTGATGTTGTTGTTGACTTTTCTAGTTACGTTTGACCATTCATCTAATTCAAAAAATTTAAAAATTTATTATATATTTTGTTATATAGACTTTTTATCACTTATAATATTAGTAATGTAACTACATTTAAATTAATATTATAAATAAGAGGAATGATCAAACATAACGTAAAAAACCAATGATGACATCAATTTCAGAACGGAGTAGTAAAGTATTGGTAGTGATTGAACATCACGGAGATCATGTTAAGCAAGTTCGTTTGTCAGTTCCATTAATTCGAGGCTGACGTGGACCTTGCAACACTTCATTATTTTTTTCACATTGAAAAATAAAAACTGCATTTGAAAGCTGGCAACTATGCAGTGAAAGTGAAACACAGTCACTCAAGACGCAGTGAGCACCTGCGCGTGCTCTTCATTATTACTACAGCATAATCTAGCATTCATCGTCGGCCGCAGCCAATTAAAAATTAAAGCCGTCCTCTTCAGTCTTCAGGAGCCAGCACTATGGAGGGTAGACGGCGCCGGGTTGGAGGGTGCAGCCGGTGCACCCCGGCGGCGCGCTGCAACGGCAGTCGCACCCGTAGAAGTACTGCCCGGGCATGTTGGCGCACGTCATGTACGACCCCTGCGCGCACATGATGGTAGTGCAAGCGACTGCGGCTTGGGTGGCCGGCGTAACAGCTCCAAGTATCAGAAGACCTGAGACGGAACACACACGAATAAATGATGCATGCGTGAGAAAAATGCAATGGCAGTCTCTTCCGTCTTCAGTCAGTCAGTGGTACAATTGCCATGATTATACTAATGATGCAAAAAGTAGGAACGGAATGTAGTTTATGAGACGGGCCGAGAGCATCGATCTACCGGAGACAAGTACGGCGGCTGCGACGGAGAAGTTCACGCGGGCCATGCTTGTTCAAGAACTTCTTGACTGGTACACTAGTACTCTACTCCTATATTGGAACTAACTTGCGTAGAGCATGGCCTTATATAGCAAGAGCCAAGACGTCGCCCTTCACCAGGTAGTACGTACTCGCGACCTTTTTCGAGGTTTTTGATGGCGTAGTCGAGGTTTTTTATGGCCTGTGATTCACCGCCCGTCACATGGACGAGATCACGAAGATCACACACGCGGGGGATCCAAGAAAGGAAATGGCTATCTCTAAGCGAAAATCCCAGAAGGGATTGTTGCAGTAATCAGTACGGAAGTTCCTTTAACGATCTGAACTTTTTACAGAGTTTAGTATAAGACAGATAGTGACAAGTGTTCTAAAAAAACGATAGTGATCACCAAGCAGGGCATGTCGTTCTTGCTGCAGTGGCCTTTTGGTGGGCTAAGGTTTGTAGTCTGGCCCAATGGGCCTCTGCCGTTCCTCTCAATGGGCTGAGATGTCGCGATCTATTTTTATTCCTTCCTTTTCTTCTAAAAAAATTCCTTTCCTTCCTAAATATGTGCCGCCAGGTGCTGCTTCTTCAGCAGAACTGTCAGTTCGGGAACTCTTCTGCCTCGCGGACACGAATCGTGGTAATCGCGTGGCTCGATCTTGACATTAGCATCCAGATTTGCCGCGGATGTTCGAAGACCAGATTTGCCATCATCATCCACAGTATTTTGTCAGAGCTGAACTTCACCTAATTTAGCACATCCGTCGCTAACCATTGCTCCGCTGCATGGCGCCGATACCGTGGTCGACCGCCCCAGATTAGTCAACTGGTGGAGTTCACACAGGATCTTGGACCGTCAGATTTTTTATTGTTTCCGGCGTTCAAAGTGGGCTAGTGTGCTTGGCCTTGGCGACGCATGGAGATGGTTAACTGCTGACTTTATATTGCAGTCTGATCCGTTAACAGCATACAGAAACAGTCTAGCGGCGGTGGGCAATCGTACACATCACAGCCGATATCTTGCGTCAAATCAATTTATTATTTTCCCTTCTTGCAATTAAGGTTAAGGTACATACTGATCCCTTAACCCCTGAGATTTATCAAATCCATTATTCACCAAAGAAACAAACACTATTCAACTCTCGCCAAAACAAATATCACGAACGAGATTGTAGCATTTTCAGTCCAGCCTCTGCACCTGCGCTGGGCAGTTGGACGGCGGGCCGTGGTCGAGGTGGAGGACGCAGTTCACGCCGTCCTTGGGCGCGCACTCGCAAACGCACCCGTCCAGCTCCTGATACGGGTAGTTGTCGCAGGTGATGTGGCCGCCCTGGATGCACTGCACCTCGCACGCCGCCGCCGCCCCCTGATCTCGCCGAGCACGACGAACCCTGCACAGTTCATCAGAATGCATCGAGATCAGTAAGGCCTCGTTCGGCAGGCCCGGAATGAGGGCCGGAATGGCCCATTCCGGTTGTTCCCGATCAGGCCGTCGCCAACCCGGTCCTTGAGCGAAATGTGCGTTCGGTTCGGCCTGGCCTGGCAGCAAAACAGGCCCGGAAAATTTTTTCCTTCTCTCCAAGGACCGGAACACATCCCCACCTACGACCCCACGGATTTCTTCCGACTCGCTCTCGCTCGCCCTCGACTCACGCTACTCGACCGCGGAACCCTAGCCACCAGGCGGCGGCGGCGACAGGAGGCGACCGCGCGGCGGCTCGGCGATGGCGGCGAGGCGCGCGTGTGACTGGAGGTGACGGCGGCATGGCGCGCGGGTGACTGGAGGTGACGGCGGCGTGGCGCGCGGGTGACTGGAGGTGACGGCGGCGTGGCGCTGGTGACTGGAGGCGGCGGCTAGGCGACCACCACATCTCCTACCACCTCTCCTCCGGCAGCTCGACGACCACGGCTACATCAGCAGCAACGACAGCGACCACCTCTCCTCCGGCATCCAATCTCCCCGGTCGCTTCTCGCCGGTACGTCATGCCCCACTTCCTAGGTTTCTTGCTTCGAACTTGTTTGATCCGTAGGTCAATCGATCGATCTTGGCTTGTGTTTTAGATCGGATGGTGATTGCTGCTGCTTCTTGTGGGGATCTTGTTAGCCTATTACTACCAGTTAGTTTCAGTTTGCAGCGCCGTAGCGAATAGTCCTTGCAGTCCATTCTTGGTTTGATTTGTGTGTGCATGCCCGTGATTGATTGCTGCAGTACGCATGCTAATTAGACTTCCCAACTGATCTGCGAGCTCAGAGTTGCTTCAGTTCCGTCATGTTGCACCTTACGCTGTCCAAGTTTTCCTAAATGTGTTATCTATCAGCGATCCGTTGCTCCTGAACTGAAAATTTTTCGTCGCTAGTTCATGATGTGGGTCTCTGTACTAACTCCTCATTTGTTCCTGCACTGAAAAAAGCTCGAAGTAGAACAACCAAATGACAAGCATGAACTGATGTGCACTCATTGACTGATAATTAATGCTTTAATTCATTTTCACCTAAATGATTTCTAGCAATAACTAATTGAAGATAACTAATTACGGATCTAGGGTCATGCATTTATGTGCCATGATAGAGATTTTATGTCAGCAAGTTCTTAGAATGAGTAGATCATGTCACTGTTTGTGTTGCATTGTCTTATAGAAAAGATAGCACCATTCTTCATCTGTTACAAAAGCGAAATTTGTTTGGTGCTACTCCATCTTTTATATGTTGACTGTCAGTATCTCTTCTCTTTGATATTAAGATTGATGGGACATCTATACTTTAAGTATTGGAGTGGTTCTTTCTTTTCTTAGTGCTGCCAAGAACTGGCTGATTATATTATGCTGAAGTCCTTTATTTATTTGCAGTTCTTTAGAGTAAATGGAGTGCATGGAGTCTTTTGACTAATGGTCTATTTTCTTACTGTGTTTTATCAAAATGTGACTAGAACTAACTCATTTTGACCTTAATTTGAACTCTCTTCTTTCAAGTATTGTGTACTGTCCACTGATAGGTGCTTTCTTATTGTCCGATTTTCATGCTGATTGCTAGTTTAACTCTAAAAACAGTAGATCATCTATGTTTACTTGCTTTAATGACAGATCACTGAAATTGAGTTTAATCAAGTCTTTTTTTTACCTTGCAGATATCTCCGCCACCTATTCGAATTGGGTAGGACGAACCACCTCCTTCGTGGACGCCAGTAGCAACTCCTTTTGGTATGTATGATGATATATATATTTTTTATATGCTTATTACTTATACCTGAAACTACTCGTATGCTTGATCTGAAAATATTTGTACCTAAAAATACTTCCATTCCATGCTTTTGAATTCCTTTATCTGAAAATGCTTGATCTGAAAATATTTGTACCTAAAAGTACTTCTATGCTTATGCTTATCTGTTTCGATGTGATTTCTTTGTCCTGTTTCTTCTGAGTAATTCATGTTTCTGCTTATCTGCCAGTGTCATTTCTTTGCCATGTTTCGATGTGTGTCCTGGTAGCATGCTTATGCTTATATGTTACTAATTACAAGAATGAACAATTACTGATTATTAGCATCTGATTGTTGAATTGCTGATTCTCATTCTATTACTTTTCTATGTGAATTTAGTCACGGAGGAGTTGCAGTATCTGGATGTTGATGCTCTGGATTATGGAAAATTTTTGATGTTGAAGCACTTTCCAAACCATCTTCATTGCTATGTTCTTGGCACATGTGTTTTCATTGTTACCAAACCATCTTCATTGCTATGTTCTTGGCACATGTGTTTTCATTGTTATCTCACAGAGTGTCTATTAAATTATTACAATGGTGCATTCTAGGAGAATGTGTATGCTCTCGATAAGTATTGTGTATACATTGTATACTCTGGATTATGGATAAATTGTATGGTCTGGATTTGGATATACTGTATGCTCTAGATTGTTGCTATCATTTGTAGTTGGACAACAAAAGCAGACCAGCACATTTAAGCCGAAATTGGTGAACTGATGGTAGCTTGCTAACTTTTTTGCCAATGGTTGGTGGTGATTGACAGTCTGACTGCTAGGATTTCTCAAAGTTCTGGTGCGGCATAACTCTGTCATTATATGCTATATGCATTAGAAATAAATTGTATGCTCTGGATATGAAGGTATTACCGTATTAGCTCCTGCTAAAATTATTGTTGTGGAAGACAACCTTACTTTGTTGTTTATTGCTGCTGGTAAAATTATACCGTAGAAATAGAGGTATTACATGCTAAAACCGTTCCTGCTGAAACGAACGAGCTTTTGTTGCATAGGATAGATTCCAGGCCGGATCAGTTGGTGAACAGGATTTGAGCCGTGTGGAGTGAACCGGCAGGATTCACTTGATCCGGCCCAGGAACAGAAACAGCTCTGGCCATAAAACAGGGCTACCGAACGAGGCCTAAGCGTATGCAAGAACCCGTCTCGAATAATACCAAGAGCCAGGCATGTATAAGACGAGGAAAGTTCACGGAGAGCTAGCTGTCAGCGCTCGCCGAGCGCGTACCGGAAAGGAGGAGGATGCAGGTGAGGGAGAGCAGCTTCGCGGAGGCCATTTCGTGCTCCAGTTCTCTCGTGCTTTGTGTCTTCCAAGGGCTACTTGCCCATGGGATTATATAAGGTGCCATGAGTTGGTGACGCGTGCGCGTCTGCTAATTACACGGCGGCTCTGGTTGCCGGATTAGTCCATTGGGCTCGCTTCGGATGCCAAAACACCGAACCTCTTCGTCAGCGCTTGCACTAAAATAGCATATCCTTTCACTTCTCTCGTTGCAAGTCCATAGACCGTTCAGAGCTTCCGGCATGGTCAACTCGTGGGTTCACACTGGATCGCGAGAACGATATGCTGTACGATCCGAGCGAGCCTCACTAGTCACTACGTACCTCTATTGTTGTAAATTTTTCCAAGGATGATACTCCTCTGTTCAGAAATGTAAGCATTTGTTGACTTTCGGAGATCAAATTTGACCATTTGTCTTATTCAAAAAATTTATAAAAATTTATTTATTTCGTTATAGTTTAATTTATTCTAAGATATATTTTAAGTATGACTTTTTTATTTTTTATTTACATAAATATTTTGAATAAGACGAATGGTCAAATAAAATGTCTGAAAGTCAACAAATCCTTACATTTCGAACGGAAGGAATAACAGGTTTGGACTTTGGTTTCTTACCGTGGACCGATGGTTCAATCCTTTGCAACTTCCTCTACAGGAAGATTGCCAGCTTTGGCACACCCAATATTCGAACAATACTGTCAGTAAAGTATTTCATCCCCTCTGAATTTCTGAAAACTAAACCTGGGGTGCCCGTTCGATCGATCGAATGGCCAATTCGGTACTTGGTGGAATTCTGGATTTCGGAGTATGCGTATTGACTTCTTTCTCTCTGAAGAAAACGATTAGTTTCGCTAGGGAACAAGTTGTCAAACCGGACCCATCACCTCTGATTATTCAAGGTACAGGAACTAGTAACTTCTCTGCTCTTTTTTTTCTGCATTCTAAAAAGTTCAGGCAGAAACTGAAAATGACAAATATGCAAAGGTGCTCTGGCGGGTACGCGATAGATGAAGGGTGATGATTGAAAGATCCATATATTAGGTTACGTAACCATATAATTTCAAGACTCGGACCATTGTTTGATCACGCCAGACAGAACACCACTGCAGAGTAATGCTGGCCATTTGGGCCGTGCTTTTGGGCCGCCCGGAAGCCTAAAAAAGCACAGCCCAAGCACGGCACGCTTGGGCCGACGGGGTGGCCCGACGGACGGCACGGGCACGGCCTGTTTAGGCCTTGGCCCGGTAAAGCACGAAAATGGCCCATTTAGCCACGGTCCAAAAAGAACTTATTTAAAATAAATATGGTTTCCATACAAACATCAATCCATCAGTGGCTTGGTGGTAAGTCTCTCTTTAGAAACTAGAAGACCCAAGTTCAAATCCCACTAAAACTCCATATTTCAAAACAATTTTTGCTCCATTTAAACGTTAATGGGCCGGCATGCCTAACGGGCCGGCGTGTCTAACGGGCCTAACGGGCCGGCCCGGCACGGCCTGTGTAATTCGTGCCGTGCCGTGGGTCGACGGCCTGGCACGTGGCCGGCACGGCACGGCCCGAAATGAATTCCGTGCCGTGCCGGCCCGAAAAGAAACGGGCCGTGCCTTAGCGTGCCTGGACCGGGCCGTGCCGGGCGGCCCGTTTGGACAGGTATACTGCAGAGGCTGCCTGCATAGTTTTGCAGATGATCTTCCTGGGCCATGCTTTTTTTCCCCGTGTTTTGGGCCGACCCGAGAAGCACGAATCACAACTTCACAACGGGGAGTTCAAGAAAAGCAAAGTCCAGCCCACAGCCCCTGAGGCCTGCCATACAAAACTGCCAATTGTGGCCCAATGACAAAATATGCGGGCCGTTGAAAACGGTGTTCCTAATTGGTCCGGAGTGTCGTACTTGAACTCTGGGCCTGATCTGGCCTAGTTTTATCGTCGACACGTCATTCAGAGACTCAGAGTACTAACTCCACGTGTTCTAAAAAAAACTAACCTCATATGTTTCAACTGATTTCTTTTAGCTTGGATCAGTACAATGAAAATTCCCCATTACTGTTTATAGGTTGATGCTCTGCCTGGGTCGAGTAAAATGCTACTAGTACTTATACCGATTAATTCACCTGAAAAAGTTTTGTTGTTTTTTACACCATGTCTTTTAGAGAGAATACGATAAATACATTTATACATTTGCTTCTTCTAGATGCAAATCGGTCGCCTCGCCCCGAAGAAATCATGTACCGTGTCCGTGCACGTGCGACTTCCGGCGATTGAACGTGACGTCGGCTAGTTGGTCAATGTCCTTACTGGTTAAAGCAACGGCCCACAGGTCCCCAGCCACGTCAATGGGACATTCCTGGCTGTTCGATCGGACGTACGTTAACGGAGACCGTTGGATGCGCCTGCGGTTTCCAGTGATGTCTCCACGTAGATTCCCACGCTTGGGTAGTCCTATGGCAAATTGCTACACGCACTATGTGGACTGAATACGCTACACACCAAAATCAAGCCAACATAACATACGTATTCTTTAAGACTACATCATATAGATTAGGACCAAAAGTTATGAATATTGGTTAATCAACTGCAGATAACGAGCCAAGATTGATGTCTTTGATTTTTGGTAGAATAAAGATGTTTAAAATATTTGTTGGTATTTGATGTTTGGTGAAATTTACTGGTGGACACCATAGAAACCTGGTATTTGCTTATGGACACTACTCTTTTCTGTCTTTGCTATTGGACACTCTAGCTTTGTGGTAATTTGTTGTACGACATCACCTCTAATAGAATATGAATATATATGAGTTATAGTTGGAAATAGAAAATTTGTTAGACAAAAATGTCCTTTGTTATTTTGGATGCAAATAAAAAATATATTACAAAATAAAAAATTGATAAGCAATATTATTTTTGCAGTAAAAACATTACTAATATGCGTATATTACATACAAATGAATTCAAACTTTAATTTCCTATCCATTTGCATCCAAAATAGCAGAGGGTATTTTCGTCTGATGGAATTTTCTCTCTCCTTCTCTAAGCAATATAATTATATTTTATTGAAGACAATGTCCTACAACAAATTGACACAAAGCAAAAGTGTCCAGTAGCAAAGACACAAAAGAGTAGTGTCCATCAGCAAATACCATGTTTCTGTGGTGTCCACCAGCAAATTTGCCCATGATAT
>JAUNZO010001858.1:0-11213 GCA_031894775.1 Chloris gayana | reverse complement strand
GTTGGAAATATAAGCACTTTCAGTTTTAATTTAATCCAGAAATAAATCATGAACATGATATACAGATTGCTAAATAAATTAGATAAGTCTACGCAAGATCTAGACATATCTAATAAGCAAGAGAAGATGAACACATCTACCATACTATCCATAACTATCATGCAGAGATAGAACGCAAAGGCTAGCATGGAAGACATAATGTAAGTAGAAGGTACGTACGTTTCTGGCCCGACGGAGTAGAGGAGTTGACGACGACGTTCAGCAGCGTCACGGTGAAAACAGCGACGTGCTTGGCTCACGCGGCGGGGAAGACGCGCCGTGGTGAAAACGATCGAGCAGTCGCGCGGAGCGCTTCCCAAAAACCTTATTCGCCTTCTCCCGGTGCAGGATCGCTGAAGGCGCTGGTTCCGGAGACCTGCTCTCCCGTTCGACGGTGCACGCCGACGATCGGGATGGAGTAGTCTTGGCGGCGCAGCAACAAGAGAGGCTAAAACCCTAGGTGAGTTCGAGATATCGTTTCTGCGGCAGCGCTCGTACGTTTATATAGGAGAGACCGCTAGGGTTAGGCGAACCTAAAACCGAGTCGGTTTCCAAAACAGAAAACGTATTGGACTCGCAGCAAAAATAAAGTGCAAAAGGAAGCCGCGCCCCTGCAAGGCAAGGGGCCGGATTTTGGCGGACCATTCACGCAGGTGATGCGCGGCCGCGCCCTTCGCCCACGCCCCGCCCGGCCCGGCGAGGCGAGCGAGCGCATGTGGTCTTCCTTCTCTCTTTCTCACACTTGCAAGGAAGGCAAGAGCATCCAAGTTTATAAGTTGGTCTCCCTCCACCTCCACTAGCAATGTGGTACTAAACATTGCACTCCCACCATCCCTCATGGGCCTTTGAGATTTTCTAGGAATTATAGAAATCATTAATGGGCTTTGGCCCAATAATTCCATCACATACTAGCCTGTTGATATAATGCAACCATGGGTTCAGCCCACCATGATCTGTCTTATTCTGTTTTCATTGAATGAGCATAAGAATTACTTTCAAGTAGATCGATCACCACCGTTTTATGAGCTACTGCGGCATCAATGAGACACCAAGTGACAGAACAATAAAGGTTAGGACAATACCTTGTCTCATGATCACTTTTCATGATATAGGGACGATATAACAAGATAAGCATAGGCTGCCTCTTACTCATTGTATTGCCTCTGCCAATTGTTTTAGAAGTGCGGAGATTTTTTCTAAACACGTCTGGATAACATTGGCAAGATTGATTGTCTTGGATGAGTTTCTCAACATTGGCTGCTTATGCAAAAATGTCTGACAAAAAACGAGTCAATTTGATAACCAAAGATGACCGACGAGCCATTATTTGATTCACATAATCAACAAACAAGAGTCTCTTGTCCTATCGGACAGAACCTATCATCTTTTTATACAGCGAGGCAAGGATACGACAGTTCTACACTTCTACTCATCTGAACGAGAAGAGTAATAGGAGAAAAGTCGTGCAAACACACTAGCTAGCTAATTACTAAAAGCAAAATGGCAAAGCAAATTCGGACTCACATGCGAGGACGAGGATTCTGTGCAACACATTTGCGTTATCCCTAACAAATTGGGACAACGATTTTCTTTATCCTTTTGGTTTGTCATCGGTAGGCGTAGATGCGAATCTTGATAGAAAATACGCCCTTGGAAATGGCAGAAATTATAGAAAATATGATCATTTGACTTGTAAATATAATGCAGAGACACTACATAATATGACAATTATCGACAAGTTTTATCTTGGAGACTTAGTATTGAACCAGGTACTTTTGCACTTCCATTTCTTCTTTTGCCTTAGTATTAAACTGTATTGTATGTTTGAGAGGAAAAAAAACTATGCACCCCTATCTACAGGCTGCTGCTTTGTGTACAGTTATTACTCCAGCCTAGTATTAAACTGTATTGTATGTTTGAGAGGAGAAAAAAACTATGCACCCCTATATATGGGCAAGGCTAATAAGCGCGCGTGCGTACGAAGCCCTGCTAGCAAACTTTCTATTTGTGGAAAATTTTGCACCGGTAACTTTTCATTTTAGGAAATTTGTTGTAAAACTTTAAAGCTAAAGTTTTTTCTGGAAGTTTTACAACAAAGTTTGAGGAGAGAGAGAGTTTTTCTGAAAGTTTTGTAGCAAAATTTTGGAAACAAACTTTTAGCGAAACTTTTCATTTCAGAAAAGTTTGTTGTAACAAAGTTTTAAATGCAAATTTGTACATAAGTTTTGGATCTGTGAGGAGGGGTGCACACGCACGAGCGTGGAATAGGATTCTCGTATATACAGGCTGCTGCTTTGTGTACAGTTATTACTCCAGCCTAACTATTGCTACATTACTACATGCCAAGATAAGTTAGACAGGTTTGTAGGAGAGATACCGTTGACTTGCACTAGCTTGCTTATAATATTCACATGTTTTCTCTTTGTTTGAGAATATGCTGAGCATTGCTAAGGGAGGAGGAACAGTAGTTCCACACATGCATAATTTATCATCCTAAAAATGGTCAGGTTGTATGTAATTTGCTTGGATATATCCCGTACATCATATGGAACCGTGATGAACTTTTATAAATAGCATCAGAGTAACCATCACCCGAAAACAATAGATTAACTACTGCTACTGACCCCTATGTTTATATTTACTTGTAAATTTGGCCATAACACTATAAGAAATATAGCCCACGGGATCACAAGTATTGGTGCAGTACCAGATCTTAAGATGCATAGAACAATAAAATTGAAATGTTCGCATACCTTGAGAATAAAGCAGCAGTAAATTGAACTAAGGCTAGGGAAGTTTGTGATATTGGCACGGCTCAATCAAAGGGGGATCGCTACTGCAAAACTTACCCGATTTGATTGAACCATGCCAACATCACACTCTCCCAGCCAAATCTTGCCAAAGCAAGCCAAGCCACCATATCCTAGCTCATCCCCAATTCAAGCTCAAGCGAGGACTTGATTCCCAATGGACATGAACGCAAGCTGGGCAAGAAGCAGCGCTGAATTAATAGGCGCTGCGACGATACGATGGGCGTCAGCTGAGACGGAAAGAAATAAAAAGATAGAGAAATGGTTGAGACGTCAATGTCTTGCTAAGCCTCTTAACCTCTCTCATTTGAATAAAACCACACATCACACGAGCAAAATATAAATTGCTGGCCAAGATGTCAGGGAAGGAGGAGAGGAGAGGCTGGCACAAGAGAGTAGAGGAGGTGGGCATGGCCGGGCCAACCAGCCAATGACTTGCCTTGCCGATACGTCTTTCCTCCAGGTAGTGGTTGATGACTTGCTGCAGCCAGCTACCGCCCCGTCGTCTCCATATTACCAGCTCCGCCCTGCCGGCCTGGATAGGTTCAGACCGGCCGGCCGGGAGCACGCACTAGATCTCAACGCCCACATTTGTCAGCCGAATTGCCTGCCTAACTGGTGGTGAACTCACGCGTTGGCTAGTCCTAGCGACTTGACGGAACCTCTTGATGTCGTTGTTGCATGGACACTGTAACGGAGTCCGATTTAATCAAGACGTTGCTTCGTCAGCGGATGAATCGTTGCTTAATTATGAGCCGTGATTTGTCAGGTCAGCCGAGGGACAGTACAACGAGCATGAGTACAAGGGGTTGATGACCTGTACCTTGGAAAGTATTGATATTCAGAACTGGAGATAGCTTAAAATATGGCGCTTTTGTAACTACCCATCTCGGGTAGCTACTGTGTCTTTTGATCAAGACATGGATGACGCATCTAGTTCGTTCCATCCACCAGACAGTAAAAATCCAGCACTGCTTTTAAATATCTGAATTTTTTTGGACCGAATAGATATCTGAATATTCAATACTACCTTGTTTGCACTCTGCACTGCAAAAAAAAGAGCACCTTTATGGTGCTCCATGATACAGGTAACCACAAAGTATCATGAAGACCATCTCACCGTTCATTATCAAAGGGCAATAGGGTAATTAGCCCCTTAACTAATAAATAGTCTAATTAATGAGATCCTCCTCCCGTCCTCGCTCGAGCCGTCGTACTCCAGTCGTTCCCGATTAGGGGTTCTCCCTCGAGGCTGCCAATCCGTGCAGCTTCCCTTTGCACAATCGGATCGCCGGCGGCATTCTCCGTGGCAGCCGCGAATCAGTGTGCCCTTTTGTTTGGTGGTCTCGATCCGACGATCTAGGCATTTTCCGTGGAGGCCGGGAATCAGTGCGTCAGCAAAACAATCTTGGTCAGAGTTGCAGGCCTTTCCCAGCATTCAGATCAGTTTTACTGCATTCATCGCATTCAGGAACAAATTCCTCCGGAAATCAACAAGAGTCTAGACTGTATGTCACTGATTTTCCGGTCTATGACTGCTGATGAGCTCATTAACCTATTCATTCCTTTGGCCAGATCAACAAAGTGGTGATGAGGCATGAGTATTGTCTTGTAGATATTATCAAGATGTACTCTGAGCAACTGAAGCTATGAAACGTATGGACAGTTACCTGATTGAAGGAAAGAGGCTAGTGGTAAAGAGATCACTGCCTTATGTAACCATAGCTGAGGACCAATCCTTGTCATAGTTAGGTAGTAATCCCACGAGAGAAATTGGCATGGTTAATCTGTTTGTTGGCAGATTTCCATTAACTGTGACCAGTGATCAGCTCATGGAGTTTTTTCGCCCATTTGGACATTGTTCAAGCCAGGAAGTTTCATTCACTTGGATATTCCATTTGTTTGAGCCTTTTCAGGGCAGCTGTTTAGAACTTTAGATGCATTTTGGGGTCTTAACTAGAATCTGGTTTCCCTCTGGAATGACCATATCCTAACATTAGTACTTTATCTTATCTACTTAGGCTATGACAGTGTTGTACTGTGGTTGTTTATGATGCAAGATGATGGCCAATTGGTTCTGAACGTTGCTTGACTGAAATTATGTCATCGTGACGTGTTATGCTAAAGTTATTGACAAAACTTGCTTTATTTTGTTGGCATATCACGCACCTTGAACTTAAAGTATCCTTTTGTTTCTTTGAGGAATTCAGTGCATTGTCTCGTTCAGTTTATTCAGGTGATGAGTGCATGTGTTAGGTCATCAATTAATGGGTGGTGCTTCGGGTACCCTTGAGCCCTTTATGATTCATTGCATATCATTTAGGTCCTCAGTTAGTAATATGGTTGTGATTCTCCTTCCCCTCCTTACAGTCTAAAAATTGTGGTATGTCACTGGAGCCTCATCTTTCCAGCTCCTGATCATCAAGATTTTGCATGCCTGTATATCTGGTTATTCAATAACTAAGTGCAAGAGGCACGTTTGGTGGCAGCTCCAGTGGCATGGTTGTAACTAACAGCGACAAGTCTAACTTTTCTGAACTGGGTTTCAGTTACAGCCAAGTGTAGCTTCTCTAAGTGGGCTAAGCTACAGGTTCTTGTTTTATTTATTTATAATCAGCTGCTACAGGTTCTTGTTGTTCGTTCTGCTATAAGATCAGAGATTGTTGTAAGCTTGTCCCGGCAATGATCACAATTTGTCAGCTGAGGTTCATACCGCACAAGGTGCTGCTAATTAAGTTAATTAAATGTTATAATATTTTACATGAGCTGTTGAAAATTCCAATCACAATTACATGATTTCGTACATCCATAAAAATCTTGGTAGAACAATTCATATACTAGATAACTCGCTAAGAGTAAGGCCAAAGCATCAAGCAAAGGAATAAAAACAATTTTCATAAGGCAAAAGCATTTAGTAGCTGAAACACATTTCTGCCAATTGCTGCCTTCCTTTTCAGACGCATTGCACACTATTTCTTGTGGATTTAGCACACTGTAGCTAACAGCGGCAAGCTTATGCCATTATGTAATGATAAGAGGACTTGATAAATTTGAGATAGTCAAGGGTTAAACAAATGGTGCATAATTGACGGTCACTTTGACATGAATAGAGAGCCGCATTGTTGTGCAGTGTCATCTGGACTGGTAACTGCAAACACAATTGATTAAATCATCATGTTAATGACAAGTTTAGGTGAGTGAATGTCAATTGTGATGCTACTACTATAACAACGACAAAAATATGATTTCGATAAACATATTTCAAGCTCTGTGCCCGAAATATTGTGTAATCGGCATGCAAATAATGAAAAAAGTGCCTACAGCTATAGTTTTGAGTACAAGTATCTGCTGTCACCATTCACTAGAACAAATAACAGTGACCAAAAAATAATTTCTTCTATTGCACAATTAGTATAACTGTATGGCCAATTGTTTCTTTCAGATTCAAATCTCTTATGATTACTGTCACTCTATTCAATGGAAAAGGAATAACTGGTCATGAAAATAAAATTCTCCCAATTATCAAAAGCTCATCATGTTGTTATTAGACTGGTGTTCAATAGTCATAAAATGAAAATAACACACAAACCTGTATCAGTATCTTGCCAAAGAACACTTTTACCATAGGTTACATTGTTCTAAGAAGAAAGTACTATAGTTTTTACTATGGTCAAAACTCAAATAAAGCATATATAATCTCCTTGTAAATCTCAACTAGTAAGTGTTGTCCCAGCAGAAAATACCTCAAATGTCAGTGTGACAATAGTAAATACCATGACTCAACTATTCATGGAGAATGTACCGGAGCCTAGAAGACTCATGTCAAAACTAATCTATCCACAAATGAAAAATGTAAGTTCAGGTGAGCAAACTTTTCACAAAGCACAGACACCATTTTAGGCTGAATGTTATGCAGCTGCGAGAGACCAGTCGTTTCAGTGTCATGGATTTGAATGGTACTTTCCTACTCCAACCGGAAAAATGTCTAAGTTTTAATAGATGATTTTACCTTATGGTACTTCTCAAATTCATCTTGTTCTTCTTGACTACAGTTTCTCCCTACAGGCGACATGTTAATCATTCCACTTCGGAATTCTATGAATGCACCCCTGAGCAAATAGTCGGTAGTTCTCAGTAATGACTTACAATATAGGGCAAATCACAATTGTTGAATAGGGTTCTTCACTGACCTTTTGATTGGGATATCCAAGTCAGCAATGTAATAAAGAGTGAAGTTAACAAGTTCTTGTAAAGAACATCCATCACCAAACACCAACAGCGCAAACAAATTCTTGTAAAGAACATCCATCACCAAACACCAACGGCGCAGCAGCATGCCGCTAAGGAATTTACACGGCCTCGTCGCAGCCAGTGTTGGGAGTTGAAGGAGATCGCTGCGCAGCCATGCCCATGCCAGGGTAGTGGAATTGTGAGTCCTCTATTCAGTGCCGCCGCTGCCGGATGCCTAACCCTAGCCGCCATCGCAGCCGAGACCCGTCGCAGCAGGCCGCGCGTTCGTGCAAGGTGGGTGACGGGAGGAGCCATGTGCCCTCCATTGGGTGACGGGAGGAGCCGTGTGCCCTCCATCCTCCATTCAGTGGCGCAACCACCGTCACCGCCGCCGCCAACCCAGCCGGCCAAATGAAACAGAGTAACGTGGAATTGACATTTCACCCATTAGGAAAAACGAAAATTAGAAAATTATCAAATTGATTGATTACTAAATTACCCTTTGATACTTATAATACCTCTTGATGATACTTATGATACTAGTGGGAAATGAAAGGTTCATGATCATGATCTAAACCGTTGGAATTAGAAAATAAACGGTGGGCACTTAATTTGGAGTACCGTAAAAGTGCTCAAAAAAAATGCAGTCAATATGTATCACATAGATCTTGCGATCGTATCGCCATGCTTGCATTAAACACACTGTAGTATCTGAATCTCCGCACAGTACTGGTGCAGGAACTGTTCCAAGGTCTTCCATGGATTAGTACGGAGAGACCTTTTGTCGTGCATGGCCATGCTAGACGGATCTTTAGCACACTGGCCGGTCGCAACACCCGTTTTAAGGCGCAGCAGGAGCCTGAAAGGGATCAATGAACCCCGATCAAAGCTTCAGTACTCATCGACAGGATAGCTGAAGTATAGAGGCGATCGAGCAATGTAAATGTTGATCTTGATCGCAAACAATTTGTTGCTATTGATCATATTGTCCGCTTCGAAATAGAGTTTTCTCATCCTTTTCAGCATTTAATATGGCGTATATGAGTTGAACTAATTATTGCAAATAAAATGAGTGAAACTAGTGTTCCCTTTTCTTCTAAATCTAAAATATAATAAAATGGAAACATGGTGATGAAGGTAAGTTACAACGCAGACAGCATCATTGATGGTACGACTGCTAGCTGTTTGAGAATTGATATAGTAATCAATCATGAGTTGAGGATCTAATAAAACAAAAAAAAAGGACACCAAGAGGGGTGGCGAGTTGGAGATGGCTGAACAAAATCGGTTGTATCTCCAATTTCATATATGCCAGATTGTGCCGCAGAACCCAGAAATGTGTCTTCTGCTCGTGCAGTTGGTCAGCAAGACAAGAGCTAGATTATTAGGAGAAAAGCCGCCACGGAAAGAGAGAATATGCTTCCAGCTGCATGCCCTGTGCTTATATGGCATGCAGGTATCCAAGCAAGTAGTCTTGCTTGCAGTTTTGCAGGCTTTACATGTTGTGTACTTAACCTGCCTTGCCATCTGATTAGGGAGAGTTAGCTAGAGCCGGTACGTAGACGGTGATGCCTGACAGAACCACGAATATCTCGTCATGTTATAGAGGCTGCCTCATTCGTCTGCGTTGTTACATCCACTCAACATGGCATTGGTATCCGACTGCTGTCACGTGAGCGGCTGAGCGAGTGACACACAACACATCAGTAATTATGGGTTATGGGTATATCCGTATATGATGAGACCGATCGTCACCTGATGTCTGGGTGGGCTGTATGAAAAATCGCTCAGTGTTTCCCCCAAAAGAAAAAAAATCATTCAGTAATTCCAGCAATTCAGGCAAAAAAAGATGAGACCCTGACCCTAGAGATCCTTGCAAAGGAACCTTTCATATCCCAAAGTGTGTAGCAGTGTATATATATATTTTTTTGAGGTTCAGCAGTGTATATTAATTACAAGACAGCAAATTAGAGTTGCAGAACATAATTACCCCTGCAAGCTGAACAGAAAAAGTTTAACTGGCCTCTGCAAGTTGAACTCAGAGGGCCACTTTGCGCCGCAAATTCCAACAATGCAAATCGGCTGATCACAGTAGGCCCATGAGTAATTTTAGCCCAAATTATCGCAGGCCCGTTTACACTGCAGAGCGCAATTCCAGGAGGCAATCCCAGGACAAGGGCAGCAGCCGTCCGCTCCAGTCCACCCGCCGCCGCAGGCAGTCAACCCGACCGGCGAGTGATCGAGATGGCGCTGACCAACTTCATCCTCACGGTGGCGGCCGTGGGCGCCGGGGTTCTGCTCTTCACCACTGACATCCGCAAGTCCGGCGCCCTCTTCCGTCGCAACGCCCGCCAGATCAAGCAGTGGCTTGAGGAGGACACCGCCTCCGCCGCGTCCAAGTAATATGACGCCAGCGCGCGCTGGCCCTTCCCCTTCCCTTCTCGATCTAATTTCTTGTTTCTGCTACATGTTGTATATTTAGGTGTAACGCTATGTGAATTTGTTTTATCCCTTAGCCCCAATCTTCAGATTTTGGGGTTAGTCCTCATGATGAAATTGCTCGTTCCATTAGTTCTATTGGCAAATTGGCTATTCTGGTTTGCAATGGCCGTTTGAGTAGCCGATTCTATAGTATGGTTATTGGACGCAGCAGATTCTTTGGGCTATCGTGGACGAATTGACTAAGTGCTGGATTGGACTTGCAACGGACTGGGTGCCTGAAGATGGATGGCTGATTTAGCTTGACCCCACTGAAAATCTGTGCGTTCAGTTGGTAGGGAAAGTACATTTTTGTATTGTGCTTTAGAAAATTTAGATTTGGAATTCTGATCCATTTGCTTGCTTTACAACAGGGCAAATTGAATCAGAAAAAAACTGATCGTTTAGCCGCCTGGATTATGTGATCATGCTCCTTTGTAACCTCATCTGTCATAAGTAGAATAACATTTGTTTGGCTCTGTATTCAATGAGCAGTGGCTATGAGAAAGAAGAAGTTTATCTTCATGCGTTTTTTTCACTTCGCCCAAATAGTAATAGCGACATAGCGTTCTAAATAACCAGTTTCAGAACACTTGAGAAAGTATCTTGTATTAGTCAGGTTTGTACAAAATTTACATGGCACATTTCTTGCTGGGTATGACGTGGTTGATTCACAGCTCCATAGGAGCTTCATACTTCCTTTCTTCCTATTTTGGCATGCTTCGAGTACGCATCTAGAATACAGAAGTACCTGCTGCCTGCTGACCTGCATGATGAATACAATATTTTTTGGCTGACTGTTCACATGACTTGTCCTACTTCGTTATTGAGTTTTAATTGCATCTTTAACTTGTAGCTAGAATTGTTATTTGTAAAAGAAAAAGTAACAGCTGTGTTGTTTGCATTTTGTATCAACTTACATAAGTGTATATGAGTGACTTTTTAGTGTAGTTGTTATGTGGGATTTGACACATACATTATGGAGCAAGTTCTCATTAGGAATTTTTGCTTTTAACCTGATTGTCAAGAATATTCATCGTACTTGAACTGACATAATGGTGAGTGGGTAGTCAGACATGTTTTTTAAGTTTCCCTTGATTGTGCGTGCTACAATTTTTCCATGCTCGATTTAATTCCCTAATTGCACCGAATATTGTTGCAGATCTGCAAAAGAAGCAGCTTCGAAGAAACTTGATTCCACAATCCCCAAAGAGACGCCAAAGGGAGATAGTCACTGATTATTGTTCATATAATGGTATAACCTTCTTTATATGGCGGTCAAGCCTCTTTTACCTGTACTTAGAAACCCAGTAGTCCTTAAATACACTTGGAGAAAATACATTTTCACTGACTGCATCTGTGGAGCAGCTAATTGATGTTTGGCACGGTATCCAGTAAAGTAGTATTCCCTTCTGTGAAGTGAAGTGTTCTTGCTATCTGTCCTTTTAATTCAGCTTTTAACTCAGTAATCGTACATCTCTTTGATTTTTTTAATTATTACAAAATGTCATAAGTTCTATGTTGGAGCAGCAGTTTGGATCCTGATATGATTCAGATTTCACTAAATTCTTTCGAGTGCAATTCTGAGAAGAAGTTAAGATATGTAGTTCACGAGAAAGGTTGCTTTAGAGCAAATTCATCTTTGCAACACATAGT
>JAUNZO010001857.1:0-16220 GCA_031894775.1 Chloris gayana | reverse complement strand
CCCACCGGCAGCGTCACATCGACGCCAGCTCACGAGGCCCATGGCCGTGGGCCGGTAGCCCAATAAATCTGGCCCCTCTATTCCGTCCCGCAGCCACAAAGACCAAACCGCTCCACGCCTTCTCTCTCCTCTCGCCCGGATCTAGGGTTTGCTCGGCCTTCGTCCTTCTTGGGCCGAGCCGTAATCCTGCTGCGCCGGGAACCGTCACCTACTAACCAAGCCGAGAGAGCCCCCTCTTGGTTTGGATCGCCTCGCCTCCGGCCTCCGCTGCTCCGTGTCAGTAAGCCCTTAAACTCCAAACCCATCCTCCCGCTTATGCCTGTCATTCACCGTGCTGCTGCGTTAATCTTTGTCGATTGGATTGGATTCATATGTTTGCGGGGCTTAGATCTTGTTTTGTGTTTGGTTTCTGGGCTGTGCTGTGCTCGGTTCGTTGAATCTGTGGGGAGGGACCAAGCGGTTGGCTTGACGATTTTGGGGATTTTTATGGGTTTAGATGTGTCTTCACCCGGTACTGATTGTTTTGCATTTATTTTTCACTGGCTTTCTGAGTGCTCCGGTTGTGGCATGGGATTATTGTGCGTTATGCCATATATAGGGTTTCGTGCATACTTCTTTTCTGAGCGTACTATGGCGTGTTATTGGTAGTCCTAGATTTTTTGTATTGTTCTGCCCGTCTTACTCCGTGATATGGGTTACGTTTCAGCACTAGTTGTTGTAGGAATCAGCACCGGTTTTTGATTTCGCAAGCAAATTAGACAGGGTTCTACATGGATGGTACTGGTATGTAGGTATATATGAGGAATGGGGAGTGAACAGTTTTGAATTCGTTTTTAGTGAAATAATTTGTTGTATGGGTTTGTAGCCCTCTCCTATTTATGCTAGAGAACTCAATGAATTGAGTCTGCAAAATTTCTTAGGTTATGGAGCATTTAAAAATAACCTAGCCTCGCTCATGGTCGTGCATATGGTGCCTAGCTGAACCTTACTCATGGTTGGATTCTTGAAATGAGTTCAATGCCTGCAGCCCTGCTTGCTGTGATCTTGTATTGGTGTCCCCTGTATTTTAAGATATGTAGTTCTGGCAAGCATAACTGATTTTCGCTATAAGCCTGGCTTGTGCAAAGGATGATCAAGTTTACATTTATGCAGTAGAAGTTACATTAGGTGCGGGCATTTTATACTTTTTACCGGTTCGTCCAGATTCTTCAGCATATCCAACTACTTGCATTCATTATTTTAAATTTGTCTGGTTTGGTGAACGTGGTTCATTTTTCTATTGTACTTTGACTGATACATGTGTAAAATATTGTTAACATCTATCTTACAGTTGCAATACATGTTGTAGTTAATTTGGTGCACCTTTCTGTATTGATTGATTTGAGTCAACCACATTCGTATCTTATTTTAGATATGCTATCTCTATCTCGATTTCAACTTTTGGAAGAACTGAAAAGACTATCAGTGCTGGTGATGTATGACAAATTTGTTGTTGTGGAATGCTGTTGTAGTTCAGTTAGATCTTATCGGAAATGGTGTGTCTTTGTTTTGTTGCGATAATGTTTTCTACTAATCTCTGGTTAGGGTTAGGATGAATGACTACATTATGTAAGTAATTATTGATATATTTGGTCATTTTGATTTGATAGGGATTTTGGTCTCTGTTAGCATGGGTGAACCAAACAGCAGTGAAACTGCAATGGTGCATGTTGGCAGTGAGATGATTGATGGCAATGGGGCGATCCATGGCGATGATCTGGTTCATGGTGGTGAGATGATTCATGGTAATGAGGTGGGCCATGTTGAGATGATTCAAGGTGATGGGATGATTCAAGGTAATGAGGCGATTCAGGGTAATGAGATGGTTGCAGTTGATGAGTTGATGCACAATAATGATATTGCTCAAGTTAATGGTATGGTTAATAGTGAAGGGTTGATTCATGGTAATGAGTTGATCAGTGCTGAAATGACCCCACAAACCTCATCAAGGCGTAGGAGAAAGAAGTCACTAGTCTGGGAGCACTTTACTATAGAGGACATGCCAGGCGGGAGCTCCAGAGCATGCTGCAATTTATGCAAGCAAACTTTTGCATATAGTTCTGGCACAAAAATTGCAGGCACAAGTCATCTCAAGAGGCACATCACCCTTCGTGCGTGTCCTGTTATGAAAAATGATGAGAGGAAGCGGTTGTTGACTTCTACAATAGGCACTGATAATGATGGTGAGGGTACTGTAGAGCGCCCTACTAAGAGACGTTACAAATATACTGGTTATGCTAATGCTACTTTTGATCAAGACCGTAGTTGCTCTTATCTGGCAAAGATGATAATTCTTCATGACTACCCGCTCCACATTGTTCAACAGTCGGCCTTTAATGTTTTTATAGAGAGTCTGCAGCCTCGTTTCAGGGTTTCAGATGTTGAAACAATGGACGGAGAGGTGTATGCTGTTTTTCAGAAAGAGAAGAACAACCTGGTGCAGTCATTCAGCACTATGCCTGGGAGGATCAGTCTCACTATAAGACTCTGGACGACCAGTCAGACTCTTGGCTATGTTTCACTTGCAGGGCAGTTTATTGATTCAGAGTGGAAGGTGCACCGAAGAATGCTTAACTTTATGATGGTTTCCTCTCCTCATTCTGAAAATGCACTAAGTGAAGCAATTAGCATGAGCCTTGCTGACTGGAACATGAAAGACAAGCTATTCACCATCACACTGGATAATGAATGCTCCTCTCATGATATCTACAGTGCAAATCTGAGGGATCATCTCTCCAACAAGAATAATCTAATGCTCAAGGGACAGCTGTTTGTTGTGAGGTGCTTCGCTCATATCCTTAATGCAGTAGCGCAGGATGTAATTGCTTCAATTCACGGTGTCGTCTACAGCATACGTGAAAGCATAAAGTTCATAAAAGCTTCTCCTAACCGGGAAGAGAAGTTTGCTGAGATTGCTCTGCAGCTGGAGATTCCCAGTACCAAGACCCTTTGTCTGGATGTTACAACCCAGTGGAATACAACCTATCTCATGCTGCTAGCTGCCTTGGATTACAAGCAGGCTTTTACTACACTGGAGACTTGTGATGATAATTACAACGAGGCCCCTTCAGCAGAGGACTGGAAGAGGGTTGAGGCTGCTTGTAGTTACCTGTCGCTGCTTTATGACTCTGCATATACCATCATGGCTGCAGCAAACCCAACTTCAAATGTCTTTTTCCATGAAGCTTGGAAACTTCAGCTAGAGTTAGCGAACGCCACGGGACATGAAGATCCCATTTTTAGTGGCATCGCCAAAGATATGCATGAGAGATTTGACAAGTACTGGAAAGATTGTAGCCTTGTGTTAGCCGTTGCTGTTGTCATGGACCCGCGTTTCAAGATGAAGCTTGTCGAGTTCAGTTACTCCAAAATTTATGGTGCTGAGGCTGCAAAGTATGTTAAGGTGGTGAGTGATGCTGTGCAGGAGCTGTATAAGGAGTATTTGGCTCAGCCGCTGCTGTTGACCCCGGCCTATGTTGAACAAGGGGCAAATAATAATGGACCTGCCAATGTGAATAGCACACAGGGAGGTGCTCCTTCCTCTGGTAATGGGCTTCTGGACTTTGATATGTACCTTTCTGAGATTCAGAGTACTCGGCCCTCAAAATCTGAACTGGAACAGTACCTGGAAGAATCCCTGACTCCCCGACATCAGGAATTTGATATTCTGAGCTGGTGGAAGCTTAATATGGTGAAGTTTCCAACTCTGTCTAAAATGGCCCATGATATCTTGGCCATTCCTATGTCCATGGTAAGCAGCGGGAGTTCTATATTCACCACAGCAACAGGAAGCCGCATGCTTGATGACTACAGGAGCTCTCTTCGTCCAGAGATTGTGGAGGCACTTGTCTGTGCGAAAGACTGGCTTCAGTGAATATTCACCTGTTACGTCTGAGGCAGAGCGAAGCTCTGCACTTGTCAAGGCAGAAGGGGCTGCCTAGGTCGTCACAGTTCCTTGCTGAAGCATGATCCTATTTTGTGTCTTTAACTGTAGGAGTCTTGTTAGGTTGAGATTGCAGAATGATTGTGATCTCTTTCAGTAGTTCGGGTACCTTGGGTTGATATTCATTTGAAACTGTCGTAGTTAATACCGCCTAATTTAATATCTTGTCAGTTCATTGTTAGTGTCTTCTTCCAGTTAATTGAAATTTGTTTAGAGATGCATGCCGTGATGGTGAATTAGTGATGCGGCGCCCTTGATATCAGACGTACATACCAGTCAATCAAGTACTAGTCATTTGCATCGATTGGTATTTTGGCCAACTGGTTCTTGAACATCAGGTATGCTACTATGTGCCATTGTTTCTTTACAAAATGTACATTGTGAGAACCGATCTGTGCGGTAGTATCACTCCATGTTTTCGTATTGCAAAGAGTGCTTCGAAACCAGCTCTTGGAAAGAGAACCACGGGCTGCGGATGATTTCGGTGCTGAACGGATTCAGTCCGGCCCAATACGCCTGATTGTTACTGGGGAAGAATGAATCATGTCTAGCGCAAGACAGGATCGTCAGAAAAATCATTTTAATATGCTGGCTTTGGCAGCTTCAGTTGCGAGCAATGCGCTTAGGCTATAGTGCCACAGAAAACGGAACGAGCCTGAGCATGGGTCACCAGGAGACCATCATCCCCCGGGTGACCTGACCTCCCACAAAGCACGCTCACTACACCTGATCCAGATCTTGGAGACAAGAAAATCACATTGAAACACTGGAGCGCACCAACAAACCCCCGGATCTCGCCAGGTTCCACGCCACATGTTGGATCGATCGATCCTGGAATCCAACGGCCCGCGCGTGCTGTCACGAGACACCGAGAGCGGTGCGTCGGCGCCCAAGTACAGAGAAGAAGATCACGCCGTCTGCCCGTGCCGAGCTCTTCTTAACTCGCTCCCGACAACACATCAATACGCACTTGCTGCGCTCACTCTCACTGAGCCCCCATTACTCCGCTCACCCACTCCAGATCTCATGTCCCTCAAGCGCCCCGTCGCCATGGCCGCGGCGTGTCTCGCCGCGCTTCTCCTCCTGGGCGCGCGCGTCCTGGCCACAGGCGCCGCGGGTCAGGCCACCAACAGCAGCAGCAGCAGCAGCGCGACTGCGAACGAGTACCTGGCGCCGCACAACCAGGCGCGCGCGGCGGTGGGCGTGCCCCCGCTGCGGTGGAGCGCGGGGCTGGCGGCGGCGGCGGCGGCGCAGGTGGTGCAGCGGCAGCGCGGGTGCGCGTTCGCGGAGATGGGCGGCAGCCCGTACGGCGCGAACCAGGGGTGGGCGAGCTACCCGGCGCGGCCGGCGGAGGTGGTGGCGTCGTGGGTGGCGCAGGGCAGGTTCTACAGCCACGGCAACAACACGTGCGCGGCGGGGCGGCAGTGCGGGACCTACACGCAGGTGGTGTGGCGCCGCTCCGCCGAGGTCGGGTGCGCGCAGGCCACGTGCGCCGCCGGGGCCACGCTCACGCTCTGCCTCTACAACCCGCATGGCAACGTGCAGGGGCAGAGCCCCTACTAGGCCGTCTGTCCCTGCGCTGCTGCAGCAGTCAGGTTGCCGCCGCTTCCTCTTCCTCTTCTTTCGGCTGCCGGCGCCGGGCCGGAGCATCAGCCATGGGGCATCTTGCATGGTTAACTAGTACTAGTAGAGTGAGAGACGCGTACTTGTCTGTAGCTTAGTCGTCGTTTGTCGTGCCTTGTCTGTGTTGTGTGTGATCGATCACATCTGGTGGTGTTCTTGTGTGTTCAGGACTAAACGCTCTGGTTATAGAGCGTGTTAATTAGCAGATGTCTCCATCGGGACGTTTGTGGCGTGATGTGCCGTTTGGTGTTGATGTGTGTTGCTGCGCGCGCGATTGCTACTGCGCGATCATCAGGCTCTCTGCGATCTCGTGGACTGGGGTTGCGATCCAAGAGATTGATGCACGCCAGCTTACTTTCCGTGCTCACGCTCGTATAGAAGAGCTCTTGCACGGCGCCCGCTGGTGCGTGCATCTTGCTAGGCGACACCTGCAATGGACGTTGGCGAAAGCGCAGATTGATATGATGGTGCCCGTGAGTTGCCTCGCCGCCGATACTTTCTTTAGAAAGAGTGGATCGCCAATCGCCGGCGTTTCTTTAGTGGTGCTACGGCACTAGTAGTATACTATTGTTAAACCCACGATTCGGCAAAATCGGTACCATCGGGCAGCAGGTGGTGCTGCGTGCGCGCAAAGACATATGTCGCGCGAGTTGGAGCCAGCCGTGGTCCGCGGGCACGGGGACGGGGCCAGAGTCTGATCGATGGAGCGGCGAGCTGCCGAGCTTTGTGGCCGTAGCTATAGCTGCACGGATCCAGGAGCGCAAAATGTGCGCCACGCGCTGATCACATGGCCACGGGCGGCAATGACACGGATGCCGGCTGCGGCGTGGCGGCGGTCGCGATTGAGCCAGCGAGAAACTGCACGCACGAGGTAGGTGCGCGTTGAGTACTGGTGGCCAGTGCCGACGACCGCAGAACAGCACACATCGTCGGTGATTCAGGATAGGAATAACTTGATGGCATTCTCCTCTATGGTGAACTGTGCGAGGTTGGCGCGCGTTGAGTAGTGATCAATGGCCAGTGCCGACGACCGCAGGACAGCACACATCGTCGGTGATTCAGGATAGGAATAACTTGATGGCATTCTCCTCTATGGTGAACTGTGCGAGGTTGGCGCGCGTTGAGTAGTGATCAATGGCCAGTGCCGACGACCGCAGGACAGCACACATCGGGGATTCGGGATAGGAACGACTTGATGGCAAGCCCCGGCAGAATTCTCCTCCTCCTCTACTATGGTCTGCGCGCCAGAGCCACGAGTGGGCTTTCCTTTCCTTCTCCCCACCGATTAGGACCGATGATGAACGCCGCCTCCCCTGGGTTGCCGGTGCCGGAGCATCAGCCATGGTGAACCGAGGTTAGCTAGTGGAGTAAGAGGCGCGTACTCTGGGTTTGGGTGCACCGAGGTTAATTAGTCGTCGTCGTTTCTCGAGTGCCTTGTGTGCTGTGATCTGGCGGTGTTTGATGTGTGTTCTCAGGACGACATGATCCCCAATATATCCCGGGTGTTTCTTTAGTGATGGTACCAGTATATTGTGAAACACACGAATTTGGCGATCTATAACGACGTCCACCGGGCTGTGTTGCGCTTGCGCACGACGAATTAGGAGCCGCCGCCGCTTGGCATGAGCGTCAGGCACGGATTTTACTGAGCGGCGAGCTTCGCCTCGCGACACTCGTATGTGCGGAACGGATCCAGGACGCGCGGCAATGGCATGGACGCCGGCAGCGGCTCGCCACGGGCGTCTGTGTAGCGATCAAGGGGCTTGGTAGCTGCCGGTTGAGCGCGTCAGAAACTCGGAGAGGAATAATAATGCCCGTAGTAGCTAGCATATCTCCCGTGACGGTCCACGTGCCACCACCAAAGAGTCGTCGCCGTGATGACCACGATTTAACCGGCCCCAATTCCATATAGCGCTTACTTAAATCGGCACAACTGAGTGAGCTACGTGCAATGGATCAGAATCTGTGGAACCGCTAGGGCAGAACCTGCGTCGTGGGCCAGTCCAGCCTTCACCTTCACCGCCGGCCGTGGGCTGCATCTGTAGCCTGCTCCGATTCGTCTCGTGCGCCTTGCCGACCAATGCACGGAAGGTTTTTTTCCTTCGGTCGGTTTGTTTACACGCACCGCCACTCCGCCTCTTCTTCGTCGCCGCCATTACCGGACGCAACACGTCACTGAGCCCGAGCTAGCTGATTTGTGTTGTTCAGCGGCGCACCATTATAATGGTCTCCATCTTCATGGCAGAATAAAAAAGTGTATGATATAAGATATTAAGATATTGTGAATTTGGTTTGTGTGGGCTCAGTAATAAAACACAGTATTGCATCAGTATTAGAAACTTTCTGTTTCGCTCCCTATGTGCAGCTCTCCAAGACTCAGTTTCTGCATATGTCCAAAATCAAATAAATTATCTTTTCCGATCGACACTCTTTACGTGAGAGGTATGGTTAACCGCAAGAATGTCAACGTGACAACAAACAAGCAACAATCCTGGATTCATCATGCATTGAGGGTCTGTGTATTATGGTCCCATAATCCTAGACATCCAGTCAAGAGGAAGGACCTTCAGTAAAGTTGAATCCAAGCATGAGGGGGGACATGCGAACCATGATGACGACGCCCATAGTTTTGCTAAGAGTTATTATATTTCTAGTTCGTTACAGCATCACAAGCGCGGCCTGCAAAATCAGACCTCTATTCTCTCATTTCTGGGCCTGGCTTCAAGAATTTTGGGGCCCCGAACAAGCTCTCAACTCATGCAGGCCTCCAGGCTCGTAAACTTCGGTGGGTCCCGCATGTCATTGAAGGAATGGGCTGCACTGATCGGCACCCGGTCCCGAGCCCCGACGCCGCGCCGCCGGCCGCCATCGTGTTCTATTAGCACGGCCTGCAGCTGCACCTGCGGGTTCGCCACAGGGAAGAGTATGTAGCGGCATCGCAAGGCGCAAATAGCAACGCGACGTCGTGCACTGTGGAAACATAACACTGCTCCCTGGCCGTTCCGTTGGAATCGCCGAGCACAAACCGAACCAACAGAAATGGCGAGCTACTTCGCCGGGCACGTTCCGGTAGTCCGTTACCGCCGGATCGATCTCTGCGCGCATGCAAAAAACGGATCGTAACAAATCCTCACGCGAACCCGGGTTAAAACCCGGCCGAACGGCGTGCCCTGCTACCACGCACTCAGTACACATGCCGCCGGCAGTAGTCGTGCCAGTGGAAGAAGAAGATGCGAGCGCCGGCGCCGCCGTTGATGAGAAGGCGGCGCGGCACAGCTGCCACGTGGCGTGGACGGCGTGGTGGGCCGACGTCCGGTGCCTCCTCGCCACCACGATCCTCCCCTGCCACGCCTCCTCGCTAGTCGGACTCTCCGCGCTCTCGCCGGTGGTCGCCGCCTCCACCGTCCGCGGCACGCTCTTCCTGCCGTCCACCGGCGACCGCCGCGTACGCCTCTTCCTCCAGGACCACGCCGCCGCCGAAGACGCCGAGCACCTGGTGGTGCTCGACCTGCCCGCCGGCCTCGGCAGCGGTGACATCTCCGCGGCGGGGAGGATCGTGCTCGAGTACCGGCGGCAGTGGGCGGCGCCGCCCGACGCCGCCGCCGCCAACCTGCTGGACTCGCCGCGGTGGCTGGTGTACTGCAACGGGCGGCGCCCCGGGTACGCGGCGCGGCGGGGGAGGCCGTCGGACGCGGAAGGGTGGGTGCTGCAGAAGCTGCGGGCCGTGACCGCCGGCGCGGGGCGTCTGCCCGGCGGAGGCGTGGAGTACCTGCGCGGGAGGTTCCAGCGGGTCGTCGGCTCGCCGGACGCGGAGTCGTTCCACCTCGTCGAGCCCATCGGGTGGCCGGGCGTAATTCACAACGGCGGAGGCGGGTGCGGCGGCGGTGGGCTCAGCATCTTCTTCCACCGGGTTTGATCGGCACTTTGCATCGCGCGGGCGGCAGCATCACAGTGAACTACTGAGTCTGCAATTGATTTCCGGCACTTCTTCCACCGATCCGTTCTTGTTTTGTTATTACTGACAGGTCATCGCCCTGCCTGTATAGATATATATACCTCCAAAACAAATGGAACGGATTTCTCGATCGTTCAAAGTTACTCAGTAATCGTTTCCCATTTCTTTCATATTTAGATTTTGAGAACTTGAGGATGCACCACATCAACTCTGTTTCTCAGAATATAAACCCCTTCAAAATACTCACTATTCAGCTTGCATTTACATGTGCTGACTCACTTAGCACTCTTCAGGAGAAAAGGAAAGATCTGAAGACATGATACGTAAGAAGACTGTGTGGCAACAATACCTGAAACCGGACAGGATGGAAGAGACAAGATCGCACACATTTGAGAGCGACATGAAACTTCGTCAGAACAACCTCACTAGTCTTTTCAATTACAACGAACGAATCCACATTGCTGTGCGCGCGACAATCGTGTGTGGGGTTACACAAATATCAGAACCCATTGGCTACTATGCCTCTGTGAATTGACACTGAAAAATAGATGCAATTACGGCTTCAATTGGAATCATTTGGTCGCCCGGGATTCTGTAAAAACAGGCTTGCTATGGTGGGTGGCCGCTAGTACTGGATCAAGCTCAAGCTAGCACTAGCGGCCCAGTAGGCACCATCCGCAGATTTTCAAAAACTAGAGTAATACCATATGAATAATGCACAACAACATAACAGGTCCGCCCGAGTAATTCACAAGTCTAGCCGTTGAAACAATCACGAATTTGGCATCCCGATAAAATGCTTAAAAATGAATAATGTTCATGAAATTATTGCATAGAGTGTATCAATCAAGTGAAAGAAATGCTGCCAGTACAATGGTCTAATTTCTTAAGCGTCACAATGCTTTCAATGTAATTATTCCCTGATTCCATATTTCCAGCCTCATAAATCAGCCAGCATGACAAAACTGTACTGCATGCTAGCCTGTTGATATGATGCAACCATGGGTTCAGCCCACCATGATCTGTCTTATTCTGTTTTCATTGAATGAGCATAAGGGCGTCCACAATCGTGAGGTACCTACAATTTACAACAGCTATCCAAAAAACAACACTTCTATACACCTAACTATAACACACTGCCCCAAAAGAAGTAGGTCCCACATGTAAGTTTATTTTATCATTTCTTCTTCTTCATCGTTATCCCAAGACTCACGCTGCCTGCTCATCCTTATCCTCCGCCGCCGCCCCACGCAAGGCTTAGTCTGGCTGCCGCGCACAAACTCTCCGGTCTAACAGCCGCGCGCGAGCCCACCATGGCCACCGCCTGCCAATGCGAGCCCGTCGATGAGGTCGTCGCACGCTTCTCTGCCCGCACCCATCGCCCGCGCCGCCACGCCCTACTCAATCCCGCAGCGGCCGTCGCGAGCTCGCTGAGGCCGCTGCCCGCCTGCGCGAGCCCGGCGCCCGCTCCAGCCTGCCGCGAGCTCACCGAGTTCGTTGCCCGCTTGCTCGAGCCTGCCGCGGTCGTCGCCTGCTCGCGCCCAGCGCCGCCCTCGAGCCTGCCCTCCCGTCGTCCGCGCCGAGGCCACCCGCTCGTCAGGAGCAACAGGAGCTCGACGGCAGACTTGGCGCGACCGTCATCGCCCAACCGGAGGCTACCACTACGCCCGGCCGTGCCATCCCGTCACGCGCCGTCCTCTCGCCGAGCTCGCCTTAGCCTAGTTGAGAGAGAAAAGGGAGGGAGAGAGAAGAAACATGCAGTCGAGTTAGGCGATATCCGGCTTTAGGCTTGGCAACAACCAGGCGTTGCTGCGGCAGCTATCTGCCCTCTCTCTCCTCCTCTGTACACGTACGGATGCTGATGTGGCTCTGCAACAGCTAGCTGTATTGAACCGTTGTGGAGGCCCTAAGAATTACTTTCAAATAGATCGATCACCACCGTTTTATGAGCTACTGCGGCATCAATGAGACACCAAGTGACAGAACAACAAAGGTTAGGACAATACCTTGTCTCATGATCACTTTTCATGATATAGGGACGATATAACAAGATAAGCATAGGCTGCCTCTTACTCATTGTATTGCCTCTGCCAATGTTTTAGAAGTGCGGAGATTTTTTTCTAAACACGTCTGGATCAACACGGCAAGATTGATTGTCTTGGATGAGTTTCTCAACATTGGCTGGTTATGCAAAAATGTCTGACAAAAAACGAGTCAATTTGATAACCAAAGATGACCGACGAGCCATTATTTGATTCACATAATCAACCAACAAGAGTCTCTTGTCCTATCGGACAGAACCTATCATCTTGTTATACAGCGAGGCAAGGATACGACAGTTCTACACTTCTACTCATCTGAACGAGAAGAGTAATAGGAGAAAAGTCGTGCAAACACACTAGCTAGCTAATTACTAAAAGCAAAATGGCAAACCAAATTCGGACTCACATGCGAGGACGAGGATTCTGTACAACACATTTGCGCTATCCCTAACAAATTGGGACAACGATTTTCTTTATCCTTTTGGTTTGTCATCGGTAGGCGTAGATGCGAATCTTGATAGAAAATACGCGCTTGGAAATGACAGAAATTATAGAAAATATGATCATTTGACTTGTAAATATAATGCAGAAACGACTACATAATATGACAATTACCGACAAGTTTTATCTTGGAGACTCAGTATTGAACCAGGTACTTTTGCACTTCCATTTCTTCTTTTGCCTTAGTATTGAACTGTATTGTATGTTTGAGAGAACAAAAAACTATGCACCCCTATATACAGGCTGCTGCTTTGTGTACAGTTATTACTCCAGCCTAGTATTTCTCTAAACGAGGATGATTTTTGTGGGCATAGTGTCATGTGTTCACCCTAGCTTTTTGATCAGTTATGGTTAAATCGATTATACTATTAAACATGTCAAACTAATTGTGGACATGTTGTCAATTCATAAATTGAAGTACAAAAATATCAAATTCTGACAAATTCATCAAATTTAACAGAATTTCATGAATTTACCAGAATTTGATGTTTTTGTACTTCAATTTATTATTTGACAACACATTTACAACTAGTATGACATGTTTAATAGTATAATCAAAGATTCAATATTTATATTTAACCACAATCAAGAGAAAAGCCAGGGTGGGCACATGCCCCTATGCTCACTGAAGTATTTCTCTAAACTGTATTGTATGTTTGAGAGGAAAAAAAAACTAGGCACCCCTATATACAGGCTGCTGCTTTGTGTACAGTTATTACTCCAGCCTAACTATTGCTACATTACTACATGCCAAAATAAGTTAGACAGGTTTGTAGGAGAGATACCGTTGACTTGCACTAGCTTGCTTATAATATTCACATATTTTCTCTTTGTTTGAGAATATGTTGAGCATTGCTAAGGGAGGACGAACAGTAGTTCCACATGCACATGCATAATTTATCATCCTAAAAATGGTCAGGTTGTATGTAATTTGCTTGGATATATCCCATACATCATATGGAACCATGACGAACTTTTATAAATAGCATCAGTAAGCATCACCCGAAAACAATAGATTAACTACTGCTACTGACCCCTATATTTGTATGTACTTGTAAATTTGACCTGATAACACTATAAGAAAGGATCACAAGTATTGGTGCAGTACCAAATCTTAAGATGCATAGAACGATAAAAATGAAAAGTTCGAATACCTTGAGAATAAAGCAGCAGTAAATTGAACTAAGGCTAGGGAAGTTTGTGATATTGGCACGGCTCAATCAAAGGGGGACAGCACCTCGCTACTGCAAAAATTACCCGATTTGATTGAACCATGCCAACATCACACTCTCCCAGCCAAACCTTGCCAAAGCAAGCCAAAAGCCACCATATCCTAGCTCATCCCCCAAATCAAGCTCAAGCGAGGACTTGATTCCCAATGGACTTGAACGCAAGCTGGGCAAGAAGCAGCGCTGAATTAATAGGCGCTGCGACGATACGATGGGCGTCAGCTGAGACGAAAAGAAATAAAAAGATAGAGAAATGGTTGAGACGTCAATGTCTTGCCAAGCCTCTTAACCTCTCTCATTAGAATAAAACCACACATCACACGAGCAAAATATAGATATAAATTGCTGGCCAAGACGTCAGGGAAGGAGGAGAGGAGAGGCTGGCAGCCTGGCACAAGAGAGTAGAGGAGGTGGGCATGGCCGGGCCAACCAGCCAATGACTTGCCTTGCCGATACGTCTTTCCTCCAGGTAGTGGTTGATGACTTGCAGCAGCCAGCTACCGCCCCGTCGTCTCCATATTACCAGCTCCGCCCTGCCGGCCTGGATAGGTCCAGACCGGCCGGCCGGGAGCACGCATTAGATCTCAACGGCGGCCACATATGTTTCAGCGGAATTGCCTGCCTAACTGGTGAACTCACGCGTTGGCGATTAGCCTCAGCGACTTGACGGCACCTCTTGATGTTTCCTGGACACTGTAACGGAGTCCGATTGTTCAATCAAGACGTTGCTTCGTCAGCGGATGAGTCGTTGCTTATGAGCCGTGATTTGTCAGGTCAGCCGAGGGACAGTACAACGAGCATGAGTACAAGGGGTTGATGACCTGTACCTTGGAAAGTCTTGATATTCAGAACTGGAGATAGCTTAAAATATGGCGCTTTTGTAACTACCCATCTCGGGTAGCTACTGTGTCTTTTGATCAAGACGTGGATGACGCATCTAGTTCGTTCCATCCACCAGACAGTAAAAATCCAGCACTGCTTTTAGATATCTGATGAATTTTTTTTGACCGAATATAGATATCTGAATATTCAATTCTACCTTGTTTGCACTCTGCACTGCAAAAAAAAAAATGCAGTCGTTATCGCGTCAATATGTATCACATAGATCTTGCGATCGTATCGCCATGCTTGCATTAAACACACTGTAGTATCTGAATCTCCGCACAGTACTGGTGCAGGAACTGTTCCAAGGTCTTCCATGGATTAGTACGGAGAGACCTTTTGTCGTGCATGGCCATGCTAGACGGATCTTTAGCACACTGGCCGGTCGCAACACCCGTTTTAAGGCGCAGCAGGAGCCTGAAAGGGATCAATGAACCCCGATCAAAGCTTCAGTACTCATCGACAGGATAGCTGAAGTATAGAGGCGATCGAGCAATGTAAATGTTGATCTTGATCGCAAACAATTTGTTGCTATTGATCATATTGTCGGCTTCGAAATAGAGTTTTCTCATCCTTTTCAGCATTTAATATGGCGTATATGAGTTGAACTAATTATTGCAAATAAAATGAGTGAAACTAGTGTTCCTTTTTCTTCTAAATCTAAAATATAATAAAATGGAAACAAGGTGATGAAGGTAAGTTACAACGCAGACAGCATCGTCATTGATGGTACGACTGCTAGCTGTTTGAGAATTGATAATTTGATATAGTAATCAATCATGAGTTGAGAATCTAATAAAACAAAAAAAAGGACACCAAGAGGGGTGGCGAGTTGGAGGTGGCTGAACAAAATCGGTTGTATCTCCAATTTCATATATGCCAGTTTGTGCCGCAGAACCCAAGAGGGTTGTAGAAATGTGTCTTCTGCTCGTGCAGTTGGTCAGCAAGACAAGAGCTAGATTATTAGGAGAAAAGCCGCCACGGAAAGAGAGAATATGCTTCCAGCTGCATGCCCTGTGCTTATATGGCATGCAGGTATCCAGGCAAGTAGTCTTGCTTGCAGTTTTGCAGGCTTTACATGTTGTGTACTTAACCTGCCTTGCCATCTGATTAGGGAGAGTTAGCTAGAGCCGGTACGTAGACGATGATGCCTGACAGAACCACGAATATCTCGTCATGTTATAGAGGCTGCCTCATTCGTCTGCGTTGTTACATCCAGTCAGCATGGCATTGGTATCCGACTGCAGTCACCAGAGCGGCTGAGCGAGTGACACACAACACATCAGTAATTATGGGTTATGGGTATATCCGTATATGATGAGATCGATCGTCACCTGATGTCTGGGTGGGCTGTATGAAAAATCGCTCAGTGTTTCCCCCAAAAGAAAAAAAAAATCATTCAGTAATTCCAGCGATTCAGGCAAAAAAGATGAGACCCTGACTCTAGAGATCGTTGCAAAGGAACCTTAAGACAATTGAGACATCGAGCCATCCAGGTTGGTCAACCTTTCATATCCCAAAGTGTGTAGCAGTGTATTCAATCCGATCTGTCTTCTTTACTTGGTTTGATCAACGTCAAAAGACACAAAAAAATATTAATTACAAGACAGCAAATTAGAGTTGCAGAACATAATTACCCCTGCAAGCTGAACAGAAAAAGTTTAACTGGGCCTCTGCAAGTTGAATTCAGAAGGTCACTTTACTCGCCGCAAATTCCAACAATGCAAATCGGCTGATCACAGTAGGCCCATGAGTAATTTTAGCCCAAATTATCGCGGCCCGTTTACACTGCAGAGCGCAATTCCAGGAGGCAATCCCAGGAGGCCAGGACAAGGGCAGCAGCCGTCCGCTCCAGTCCACCCGCCGCCGCAGGCAGTCACCCCGACCGGCGAGTGATCGAGATGGCGCTGACCAACTTCATCCTCACTGTGGCGGCCGTGGGCGCCGGGGTTCTGCTCTTCACCACTGACATCCGCAAGTCCGGCGCCCTCTTCCGTCGAAACGCC
>JAUNZO010001855.1:0-38346 GCA_031894775.1 Chloris gayana | reverse complement strand
TGCTGTGCGTCCGACCCGGATGTGCGACTGGACGTTCCGACTCTTTGTGAATCGTTGATGCTAAGCATGATTAGTGATCTCCTGCTAATCCTACGCGACATGTGTTGGTCGGAAGACCAGGTCGGAAGGTCACGTCGTGTGTATAGCAGTGTTCTTAATTTCTCTAGAAAAAAGGAGGTAGAGATTACTCGGAGCTTGTCTTCTTTAATGGTTGGCTCAAATTCACGAGATGTAGGTGCGTACCGGCTCTCCAACCTTGAGTGGTACTGGTACACGTCCACCTGCGTGGCATATACCACCGCTGCCGTGTTGTAGCGTGTGCTGACGGCAGATACGGTTGCAGCTGCCGTATACAGATCGCCGTACGCGTCGTTGGCGGCAGCTGGCGCGGCAAACCCCAAATGGACGTCTCAGCTGATGCGATGCTGGCGGCTAAGCAAAAACAGCCACGACGGCGCGTCTCGTCGCGTTCATCCGCGGATAGAAGAACAAGGCCGGCACCTGAAACCGTGTACGTACACGTGCGACAGCGGCAAGCGAGGGTGCGCGGCGGCGCCGCCGTGCAGCAACGGTGATGAGGAAAGTAAATTTGCGAGACGTGCCGTGTTCAGGACGCGTCTCGGCCGGCCTGGCGGCGGGAACTGAGAGAGAAGTGGTGCAACCGTCGCAAGAGCGACGGGTACGATTCTTCAGTCCGCCCATACTATGCTCCTCATGTCGGCGCGCGGCGTGTGTGTGTCGTGTGCGCTTCGTTTTGTTTTCTGAATAGGGACATGTGCGCGCGGCTGCAGGCAAAAGCAGATCTAGGATGAGGGGGGACTACTAGCTAGGTTGGGTGGGTGGCATTGTGTTTTGATTGGAAAAAAGATTTTGGCTATGACGAAAACTTGTATCGCGCGGCCATGCCACTGGGGACAATAAAGCGCGGGGAAGCATCAAACAACGCGTGGCGCGGGCCGTGTGGGCACGGTATGGCTGCTTGTTCTTGACCTCGGCGCGCGTTAGCGTTAAACGGTGTAGCAGTGACGATGCGGCCGCACAGCAAGAGTAGTCTGGTGACGCGCGTACTGACTTGGTACATGGGCGTTTTGAGCGTTAGGATGCTTAGTTATCGATCAGTATTTGGACTTAGTTCATGCATGAAATAAATATACTAAATAATAATACGTACGTGGTATAGGATGCTTCTCCTTTTGTTTATTTTCAGTGAATCAGCGTCGATGGTTGTATACACTTTTGTAGATGCCGAATTTTTATCCATCATCTAAAAGAAAGAGCTATGAGAAGTAGCGCATCTCCTACAGGATCTCTGCTTTAGAAATCTACATATGGGGCTTTAACCATATTATAATTATTTGGTCAGTGTTATGTGTGCCAATGTCTTTCTCCTCCATCAATGTTATATGTTTGTACTGCTTCTGTAATTTCTGGTTTGTTACAATTTTGTAACTGTTGATGGATGAGCTTGGTGCTAATCCATGTATATCAATGAATTTACACTACTACAAATCACTACTATAGAAGCGGGAGGAGAAAACACCTAACGGCGCTAGCTATCGTGCATCATTGTTATAAATCACGGCGCGCGGGCGGATCTGGGAGAGGGCGTCTCTGACGCCGGTGAGCTTGAGGCGTCTTCGAGGGCGCTACGGATCACGGCAACGTGGCAGGTGGCGCAGGTCAAGCATGGACCTAGCGGGTTTTGTTTTTGTTTCTTATGGGAACGGTAGCGACGGGTGAAGATGTTACCTGCCGCAACTATCTTCGTCTTTTATGGCGGTTTGAGATGTTGTGCTGCTATTGAAGATTATTTGTAGCTACGAAGCCGTAGCAGCGGACTGTCATACCCGTCGCTGCAGTGGGTTTGGCCCGCCACTACAGGCCGTTTTCCTAGTGATGTTAGGTACGCATGGATTCTTCCCGCTGTAACCTTGTAAAAATTATTTTCATAATTATATTTCATTCTTATTTTAAACAAGATAGAAGCATAAAATAATATTCCCTATTCAATGCTAAATTACAGCGTGAGTTCTAGAGTTCCAGGGTGTGTCAAACAAAGCCTAAGTTTAGTTCCAAACTTGGTACTCCCTTCATTCTTTTTTATGATGTTAGGACAAGGTATTTAGTTCAAAAATAAACTAATCTTCTTATCCTAATGACGTCAAGAAAAAAGAAACTGTAGAAGTATGTTATTAAATCCATGATAGATGACAAATTCTAACGATATAAGTGCTAACAAATAAATATCAAAATTGATGATACATGTGTTTTGCAAAAAGAAGTTTACATGCATGAATAATATAGGATGCTTTGCACTGCTTATGGAACCGTTTACAATCAATAACTACTTTAGATGCCAAATAATAAAATAGCAAAACACATATTACCGTGTTATATTAAACTAACTAAATTAATGTTGAAATGCTCTTTTTTTCCTCTATGGTCAAGCTACACTATACATTTATGCAGACCTACAACCAAGGGGTAACACAGACAAGTACTATCAGTATAACACAACAAAGGGTCTCACTCCACCGTAGAGAAGGCTAGTAACACAAACACTGACGTGGCATGTGTTGTCCCACTCCCTCCTTTTTTAATCATCACTCTATAGTAGTAGGAAGTGGGGCATATGTCCTTTGCTATCACTATAATATCTAGTCTACTAATACAAAATTTTCCTTGTATCCCACAGGAATTGTGTACATTTGTAGTTTTACAATAATGTTTAATTTATCAGTTTTAATTTATTGGTCATGTGAATTTGTATTTATTATTTTTATTTGTCATTGTTATTGGCATCTACATGGGCACAATTAAGTAAACACATATACTCGAGTCATAGTATTTTTTTTATCAATAATTCAGCGTCATTGTAGTCAAAATCAACAAGCAAACCATGAATTATTTAGCCAAAATATCAACAAGCAAACCTTCATTCCATATTTAGCAAACTAATCAAGTTGTCTTTTGACTGAATACGGCAAACCATAACGCCTTGACCACCGCTACCCACGTGGCTTAAGGCTTGAGGCAGATCTGTAATATAGGGCATTATATAACAAGCAAACCTTCATTCCATATTAAGCATACTAATCAAGCTGTCTTTTGACTGAATACTACGGCAAAGCAGAGCACCCTGACCACCGCTGCCCGCGTGGCTGGAGACATATCTCTAGACAAACGTACAAACGCTTGGCGTGACTCAATGCTCCAGGGGATATGTACACCTCTCACAGACAAGAAGTCAGGACTGATCAAATACTACTACGACACGGCAGCCAGAATTAATGAAACCACAAGGGCAGATTGTCCTAGCATCGAAGATCATCATGGCATCGAGTTCGAGTGGGTATTCTGAATAGGTATCTGCGGTTAGCAATTAACCTGTCGAATCGTATATGAACCTTTTATCGTAACTTGTCGAATGTTGCATCGCTGTACGAAAAGAAGCATCCGCACAACATACATGTCAACACATCGAGACGACGTAGTAGATGAGCCAGGTCTCAACGTGCTTTATGCCATTGAAACTTGTATTTGGGCTGCGATTGTCCCCAATCCCCATACATGCATGGAACCCAAATATATGGACGATCGAATGAACATATGAATAACACCAAAACCAAGTTACCTCTTAACACTAGGATCTGTCGCCGGAAGGTGGAATTATTATATCAGAGCTCAAGTTAATGTTAAGGAATGATTTCATACATGCTAATGTTTCTTATAAACCTCGAGATTGTAATTAAGTAACTCATACGGTAACTGCTATGGGATGTGCGCACATCCGTTTCAATGAAGTTTCTTTCCATGTCAAAAAAAGAAGTTTTGAATAGCATTTCATGCCAATAATCACTCAGAATCTTCCAGTTCCAATTAGATATCTTTCTATTCTACAGGAGTCTGCTTTCAATGATAAATTAGATATTGACTAAAATCAAATTTCAAGACAAATATCAGCCAGAATTTTTGTGGCAAGCACATAGCCTCATAAGTTATGGACGCTCTAGACCCCAAATAAGCATGACTGAACTGAAAAGTGACTACCTACACTCCTGTGTTTATTGGTGTTTAGCATCTGACCATAGCATGAGAGCGGATAAGAGTGAAATTGTGGCTGTCTCAACTCGTAGCCTGCATGGACCAAGGCCCACAGGCACTGCACCTGCTGCTTTCAGTGCATCTATCTCCTCTTCTGTGAAATCTGCACGTTATGGATGATAAACAGTGCACATTAGATCCATAAGTATAACAACAAGTTGACATAAGTTTCTTTTTGTGTCAATGTTAAAAGCATCTGAACCCACTAGACATTATGTCAATAAATGAAACTTAGCACAGCTAAAATTCAATGAAATAATATTATGTATTAACATCTCTGCTTCTGAATCTACATTGTAAATCCTTACCCTAATATTGTTAAATTTAATATTATTTATATTTACTTCATCATCACCTGCTCATGAAGAGCAATCGACTAATGAAAAATGAAAATCATAATATACAAATTTGGAATAAGAAAGCACTAAGCATCGCAGGAAGAAAGTGCAGGCATCAGGATCGGCCCAGGAAAGTGGCTAAGTGCTGCCACGTTTTGTTAGCGAATAATCAGGGAGGATAGGCTGGGTTGTTTTGAGTTTGTTACTAGTCAGTTGGGTCAGTTTGTTAGTCACGCGCCTGATCTATAAAGGCTGTGTTAGTAGATTGTAATTGGCATCAAAGAAATATAGACCTCCCAAGTTTGGGCGATCTGTTCTTCGGTCACCGTGACTGAGGACATTCCTCGCCGCGGCGACAAGAACAGCTCGTCGGCAGTCCGATACCCTTTTCATTCCAGCTCTCAAGCTCACCTGCTTCTCCGCTCTCCACTCCGATCCCCTAAACGCCCACGCCGTATCACACTCTTATTTTAATTTTGAGTCAGATTTGAGTTACCTCCTTCAGGTCCAATAATCAAAAGCCCACTTTGTTCATTGCTGGATTTTGGCAGAACACTCAAAAGCGGAGGCGCTTCTGCTGATGCTAAGAAAGCAAGCCTTGATTGTGACACCTGATAGAGAAAATGGTTAGCAGTGGAATAAAAAATGCTGTGAAAAAAAGATTTGGACAAGTTTGATAAGTCATACACACAGGAACACCAAGATGCCCCTTGCAAAAAAAAAGGAACATCAAGATGTAACAATAGTTATAGTGATTTTACATGCAGATGCAGATAACCAATTCTATAAATGGAAATTTTCATTCAAACAATAATGTACTGTGAAACTTTCATATCCCAAAAAAGATGACTGCTGTATGAACCAATACATTCTTCTAACATACAATGGTCTGCAGAAATCAAGGTTACTTAACCACGAAAGGAAAAGAAATATGAAAAGATTGCTCAGAAGGTTACTACATGTATTCTGCATAGATAATAAAATATGGGTGATACTTACAACAGGAAGAACCTTGTCTATTGGCATTGGGGGCTTCAAAGACATTTCATGTATTCTCTGACCTAAAGAAGAGAAAAATAATGAAGTTAGTTTATTTTAGACTCTTAGGAAAACAATAACAATGAATTTTATTAGATTGGATCTTTTTGGCCTTTTGCATTGAAAGTCACGATTGCACGGGAACACCACACCAGGGACATGTATCAATTGAGCATAAACTACAAAACTAATTAATAGACCATGGAGGAATTAAAGGTCATACATTGTTTAACAGCAGCCAACACGAGACGTTGCAACCTGTCCACCCTATTTTCCGCTATTGTATGACATCGTTCCGTCAGAAGAGGTGTAACACTACAAGCTCCAAGCTCCTGAATACAGAAATATATAGTCAAAAACAATCAATGAAGAAGCAGAAAACCCAAATGGTAACATACAGTACATTTCTCGATAAGCCAATCTGCACGTCCGCCTTTAAGGGTCCCTGGGGATCAGAATCATAAAATGGTTACAGGATGCAGTAAAAATCTACTCCTACTTGTTTGTATAGTTTTATTTCATGAGACTCACCAAATGCAGCAAAGACATGCCACTGGATGCCTTGAGGAGCAATGTGCCTAGCATCCTCTAATAACTCGACATCTGAGCCACTCTTGTCAACTTTCCTTATGGATCCTTCAACTAAACCCCCGCTCCATCAAAAAGTTCAACCCTTCGAAAGTTTGTGCATAGTTTTAGGAGGCATACAAGTAATTCTCATGAACACAGAAAGTAAAGAATATTGTGAAAATCCAAACTGTGAATAAGAGCGAGTGTTCTGCACTATTCAAAATCAACATGAAAAGTAAGGTCGCTTAGAAAATGTGAAATAGATATGTACTAGGTATGACATCTCCTTGCATGGCCGGACCAGTTAAAGCAGTTCTTAGACAGTCATAAACTCATTTCCTGAATTAAAATGTTTAAACTGAAATATAAACAATTAAATAGGCATGCCATTTTTCATACGTTGAACGGTTGAAGTATCAAACGCTTTAGAGTACAGCAACAAACATGCAAGCTATTGTAATTTCAGTACTGTATAATGCGAGAAGATAGGAATGACACAAACATAAATAGAAATATCCAATCCCCATTCAAACGTTTTCTCCGGTTGATGCTAGTAAACAAATACTAAACAATTTGACGTTCAGTTAAAGAAGTGAAAGCAACGGTACAGACCTGTCATTGATGCTAAGGCGCAAAACCCGGGTCATGTGCCAAAATTCATCTCCTTGTACGCGAACCACCTCACCCTGAGAAATAATATCGATTTCAGTTACAGCTGCAATGAAGTGAGCCACAGAAAGCCAACGCAGGACACATGTTAGACGAGATGCCCCGAGGTAAAAGGGTAAGAAAGAATGCTTCACGGAACTTGCATTGCCTCCGAACGATATTTTATTTCCGAAGAAAGCACATACATAGCAGATTTGAAGCCCAGCAATCGCCCAGCACGAACGAGCACACGGCGTTCGACAGAATGCCTATTCGGATGATGGAGTCACAGGGGGGGGGGCAGCAAACGTGCTCACCTTCGAAGAGGGAAGAGATGGGGTGTGGAACCGCGGCAGCCCACCACGAGCGCGACTCTCGCCAGAGGCCCCGCTGTGCGCGCGCGTCGCGCCGGCGAGGAAGAGGCGCCGCACCCGGGGCGGGGGCACGCGGAGAAGCGCCGAGAAGGAGGAGGAGAAGGCAGCGGCGGAAGGCATCCCCGCGCCACGGCCTGGTATCGCACAGCAAAGGCGGGAGGGAGCAAACGCCGGCGGAGCTCCGGTGGGGGATGCGCCGAGGGTGGAAGCGGCGGGCACTGGTTTTGTTAGGATGAGCATCAACTAGGCTCACGTGGACCTTTTTGCGATTCAGACCATGAGCAGGCCGGCCTTGTGAGCCGATGCGAGATCATGAAAGGGCTTTTACCAGGCTGGCCCAACTTGTGTCGATTGAATGGGCTTTTCTTCTGCTGCTCGAGTTGGAACTTGGAACCGAATTTAATTGTTTTTGTTTTTGAAAGATAAACCGAATCTAATTGCGCTGGCACGTCTTCCGCCGGATCGCGAAACCCCACATATAGAGCCCTTCTTCCCCCTCAGCTTGCTCCACCGCCGCCAACGCTCGTCAGCCATGGATCCGTCGCTACTCTCTCCTCCTTGGGTCGTGATGGACTGCAACGTGGATCTGGGCAGCGAGTTCTCCACCCTTAACGCGGGCGATCACGAGTGGGCGGAGATCAAGTGCTCGAACAGGAAGGCCTACGGGTGCGGGGACCACGGCCAGGCGCTACTCGATGGCCTCACCATCCTGGCACGCCTCGTCCACCACCCGAACCTCACCACATCCCTGCACATCCACGTGAACAGCGCAGCGGTCCGAAGCATTCAAGCGGAGCTCGGCGCCGGCGACGAGGAACCCCTACCCATCGTCAGTCCCGGGGCCTCTTTCCACGTCGATGGGGTTCGTGCCTCGGGCTACGTCCACCTGGCCAACGAGAACCTCATCGTCCTCACCGTGAATTTCAGCCTCTCGTTCTACGACATGGGCGATCCCACCTACTACCTCGTCTACGACGCCGGCGACGCGTCGTTCGCCATGGTCCCGCACCTGTCGCCGTACACGCTGTTCTCCTGCCTGATGCCCATCCCGATGCGCGGCGGCGGCGGCGGGGACGAAGACTACGAGCTCGTCCTCTTGGCGAGCTTCTTGCGGTTCGAGGCGTCGCCGATGCAGTGCCGGCGGGAGTTTGACGATGCGGTCTGCGTCTGGGGCCCAGCAGCGCCACCGCCGCCGACGGCGGATGGCCCGGAGCGGAACGCTCCGTGGCAGATGAAGCGGTGGCGATTCACGAGCGAACGGGTCAACGAGCCGGATTGTTTCAATCAACCATTAATCAATCCGGATCTCAAAGATTATCCGACGTCTGCCGTCAGGGGCCGCAGCTACGAGCGCGTTTATTAAACGATTGCTCCATCAACTTCTCGTTCCAAGGCCACGCATGTGGGCCGATCTCGCGCGGGGCGTCATGTACTGCGATCTTCTCGCCGCCCGAGGCAGGTCTCACGTGGACGTGGACCTCATCGAATTGCCGCCGGGGTGCGAGCTCGACGACGACTCCAAGGACAGAGAGCATCCGGACATGTTCCGCACCATCGGCGACGTGGGGGTTCCATCAAGTTCGCCTCCATCTCCCGCACGGAGGAGAACGTCGGTGACAGGACGGTGGCCGTGTGGACTCTGCACTGGGACAGCAAGAGCTGGACGCGGGACGAGGAGGTGTTCAGTGTGAGAAGCCTCTGGGAGCTGGAGGACTTCAAGCGGGCGGGATTGCCGGAGATGGAGCCCAAGTGCCCTGTCCTGTTGAAGGATGGCTCCCTCTGCTTACTGCTGCCAAACAAGCGCATGACAAGGGAGGATTCCCTGGATGATTACATATGCAGCATTGACTTGAGCAGCAAGACCATTCTGTGGTCCGGACGTCTCTGCCACTTTAGTACCACTCAGCCAATCATCTTGCCATCCGATTTCTTCAAGGATCTCCACCCTCTCAATTGACTTCATCCTATGTTCCTCTCAGCGAGTAGTTTGTCCAAAACATATTTAGTCCTTGGGCCAATCTGAATGGGAGTTTCATGGACACAGTTACCTAGAGTGACACGTCATCTAAAAGTGTTTGAAACTAGGATGAAACACCCCTCTCTCAATGCATAGTTTCATTATTGTTGTTTTCTAAGTTACATGCAAGACACAAGGTGTCTAGGTAATCGTGTATAGAGAGTTTCATCCTTATAAAACTCATTTCACCTCTCTCCTCATTAATACACTGCCACATCAACAAAAATACCGTGGCACTCTATTTATTGCCCATAAAACCCCCACTGAGACTGGTCTTATTAGGTGACCCGAGTGCTCCCGTTCGTCGGACCTACTTCAAACTGCACACGAACAATTTTAATAAAGAAGTGTATGTGGTACATGTTGCATTGTCATCTATAATTATGCAAAATTTGAGCTGTAAGATTATATAAATATAAGTACTAATTGATTGGGAGTTTGGTATGAAAGTTACCCCATATTGTTCAAGCTCTCTCTCTCTCTCTCTCTCTCTCTCTCTCTCTCTCTCTCTCTCTCTCTATGCTTGTACAAGTGTTTGCTGCAACTCAATCAAACTTTGCATGGATATTAACAAGTGTTTCTTGCAGATTAATTTTATTGCAACTCAAATTTTGTGAGTAATTAATTTTATCATTATTTGGAGCATGGGAGTACCTACTTATTGTGAACGGTTGGTGGCTACAATGTTGGAATTACAGATCATGTGGTTTTGTTAGGTTGTTGTCCCTATTAGGATGAAAGAAGTACCGAAACGATCCGAAGAAACCTCAATTGTTTTTACTTTTTGTATTTTTTCTCGAAAGCAAAAAAATAAAAACGATACCGACAGAAACAAATTTGGCGCCGGTATTGCAGAAAAAGTCAAAAATGAAATTACTGCGATTAAAATAGGTGCTATCGATCGGAAATCGATATTAACAATGGAAACATGAATTCTAAAGTATATGTGTCGGTGTAGGGGGATCGGGGGTCCCCCTAACCGCGCGTGGGCCGTCTTTCGGCCCACGGACCAAGGCGGCCGCGGCGGGTTGGAGGAGCCCACGAAGCCCACGCGGCCCATGAACGACGGAGGAGCGGGGGCAGCAAGGAGGAGGAAGCTTCCCGGTAGCTTCCTCCGGCGCCCCAACCACCCGGAGTTAATGCGACACTCGAGCGTCGCCGCGGCAGCGCAGCCCGACAAGACGTGCGCGCGTCTTCCCCATGCGTCGCGTCTCGGGAAGCCACGCGGCTACAGTGCCGGGAGGGCTCGCGGCCAATAGGAAGGAAGAGCTTGGGAACGCGAACCGAGGAACGGAGACCGCAACGGATTTGTGTCGGGATCGTGTCGGAATATTCCAGGAGGGACCGGACCCCCACCGGGTGCCCGGGTACCCCTCCGGGTACTTGTACAGGGCTCCCCTCCTTGCCCTATAAAAGGAGGGGACGCCCCCATGTAAGAGGGGAGTTTTTTCAATACACACACGGAGCAGGACGTAGGGTGTTACGCATCTTGCGGCCCGAACTCGAGTAAACCTTGAGTGTTCTTGCTTCCTAGAATCAGCTACGTTCGCACGAGCGGATCCGTCCTCTCCCCGATCCTACCGAAGGGAGCCTAGACAGGCCCCCATTTGGAGGTGTCCTCACACACCGACAATATGAAACATATATTTTAGTAATTGAATATGTATGGTAACAAAAAACTTTATATGATAAAATAATACCCATAATTATGTGTCAATAAATAAATAAAAATTGCTAGCAGACTTAGCTTTATCATTAGTATAGGTACTCTATAGTCAGTTGCTTTGGAAGTTAATTAAGGTATTGAGTAATTATGGACATGGCTATATGGAAAAGAAAGGCTCCAAATTAGAAGGAGCCAAGAATTTTGCACCTAGAGCTACCATTTATTTGGGATTGGTACTGTTACTTGCCATTTGAAAGGATAACTATAATTAGAAATTAGAATACAAAAATAATATGCAGAAATAATCAAAAGAGTGTAGAATTGTTTTCACTATCACTTCCACGAATGACTACCACTTTTGTTTCCATTTCTTCATAATATCATTTATGCATGTTGCGGTCAATAAAATTTGAAAATATGCCTCGGTTAACTGATAATTACCATTTTTATTTCATCCCTAGTCCTTATTTGGATGCACTAAGTATTTACAAGCCTAAGTAACGACAGTTTTTACCGTGTCCATATAAGCTACCACAATATATCAATAGAAGTTTGGACCAAAACCATGATGTGTTTGGCCCTATATTTTGTTTCCAAAGATAACATCATGATTTCGTGAACCTTATTAGATTGTATCATAAACTATTCCTTCTATACCAAAGTTCGGCATACCAAACATATTTTGCCTATAAAAATTATTTATCTTCAACTAGATTTTTAGCCATCGCGAAGAGTAAATTATCATATTATTGGATGCGACAAGATTTATATTAGTATATTGAAGGCAACGTACGTGTGAGTGAGTCTTCGACTCAACGCGAGTGTTTTATGTTTGCTCATGAGACAATATGTGCTCCTATGTTGGATCTTCCACTCCCATTGCCACATGTGACTGGTCGACAATGGGTTGAAAAGTATTTGCGTAACTCGCAAAGTGTTACACCAACTTACACATGTATCCCGACGCATTCCTTGAGCTGCATCAAAACTTTGTTAATTTTCATGGGCTGCGATATACACAAAAGGTTGATTCTATAGAGGCATTAGGTATGTTCCTATGGGCTTGTGGTACTGCACAGTGTACAAGACAGATCAAGCACAAGTTTGACCGTTCTTTAGACACAATAAGTAGAAAGATAGATAATGTGGCAGATGCTATGTATTCATTTGCACACAGTTATAGCTCTAAAGGACTCGAGCTACAGAAAAATTAGTTAAAGTCTCATCCCATATTCACCGTTCTTTGATGGATGCATAAGTGCTTTAGATGGAACTCACGTTCGCGTACGAGTTAATCGTGAGTCACGTTTGGACTACCTGAATAGAAAAGGATGGACAAGCTTTAATATGCTAGCAATAGTGGACATGGAAATGCGGTTCACATATGTAGGTGCAGGGAGGGCGGGGTCTAGTCATGACATGTCGCTTTTAAAGGAATGTTTGGAGACACCAATGTACCCACATCCACCACCAGGTTAGGCTGCTTATTTGTGGATTTCATGCTACACGTTACAGGGAGCGTTGTGTCACTATAATTTTATGACATTCTTGTTTTGTAGGAAGGTACTATCTCGTGGACTCTAGCTATGCATTGCGTGAAGGTTATTTGGGGCCATATCGGAATACAAGGTACCATCTTGAAGAGTTTGCCCAAGAGGTGATGATAGTGTAGAGGAAAATTTTAACTACTAGCATTCTAGGCTTCGCAATGTTGTGGAACGAGTGTTTGGGGTGGTTAAGAACAAGTGGAAAATATTGGAAGGTGTACCATTTTATGAGATAGATAAGCAAATCAAAATGATAATTGCATGCTTTGCTCTGTACAATTTTTTGTTGGACCGCGAACAAGCTAGTGCGGCAGACATGAACATGCTTCCAAATGCGCACATAGCAACATGTCGGCATGGGTGGCAGCAAATACTACTGCTAATATGGAAAGTGTGTGAAATTAGATCGCAGTCGGGCTCTCGCTAATGTAGTCCACAGGCACGGGACTTTCAGTCAGCTATATTTTAGCCACATACCTGTATTCTTGCGTTCAACACGAATAATACCCATATTTTAGGTAGCTTGTATTCATGGTTGACAAAATAACATGTGCATGCAGGTGCTTAAACACATTGTTGAGGCCATCGTGTATGTCTAGAGGACGATAGATTGAGCACGAATGCAGCTACTTATGTCCCTATCATATAGTATGATCATGTGTAATTGTAGTGTCATAAGTTGTATGTCCAGTTATTTGAGGCGATATGTTATTTGGAAGACTATTACACGTGAAAATTCTGGAATCGTATTTGTAGCGACCCGTATTTCTAATTGTGTTGTACGAACTAATCATTTGTAATGAACTACTTTTACAATAGTAAAAAATTGCATGTGGATTGCCTGGGTTGTTTTGACTGTATTGGCTTCAAATTTTTTAATTAAAATAAAATCTAGCTGAGGTACTGTTGGATGGCTGGTAGCAAGGTTGGTTGCTGTCTGTCAGCAGCAGTACCAACAGAAGCCAAAAAACGGCCAGCGGAACAGGCCCAATGATTTTGGATCTGTTAACCTACCTGTATCTACTCATCTTTTCTTCTGATTGCTCTCTAGGCAAGTAGCAAAAGGTATTTTATAATTCTATATTTTTTTTCCTTGTGATTTATCTCTTGGTATCCGTCACTCATATTTTGGTGATTTATGCTGCTTGAATGTAGGTGATTCGGAGCACTTTCGAATCAGCTTGGCAGTGGCATCGGGTGTGCAATAACACCCGGAGAGGTTTATATTCTTAAGATTCCCATTATTTGTTACAGAAAAGGCACATGCGCATTTCAGTTTACAGCTTTCAAACATTATGTCTGTATAGTTGTTCTTTAGTAACATATATACATTTTGTTGCCCTCGTCAATAAGTGCCTAATTATGATACAACATATAGCTTCTCTAAATCTAAGTGTCTTGTGCATTAAACTTTGTTCTGCTTCTACTTTATTCTTTCTTTTCTTGATTTTATATTGCCAATAAAATTAACCATTATCTTTTCATTAGTCAAGGAGGAAAAAACCTCTGACGCATTGCATTCAACTCATGAAAATGGCACCATCGAACCCCTTGTTTCTTAGTGGGGAAGGCATTTATACACAACAAATTGAAAGATTTATGCAAGTTAATGTGACTAATGTCTTTGATATAGATAGTTCAAACGTGCATATATTTGATACTCCCTCCATTCACTTTTATATGTCGTTTTGTAGTTGGACAACGGAATTAAGAAGAAGTAAAAAGTTAGGTGTACTAAAAATGAGAAGGAGAAATATAGAGATAGAGATGTAATGAAAAAATGAAATATTGTATTGGAAAGAGTGAAAGATGCATTGAGAAGTGAGAATGTCATGTAATTGGAGAAAAATGGGGAGACTAGAATGACATGTAAATATGAACAGAGAGACTATTTCTTAATAAATAATTTGATAGAACAATATTACCTTGATGTTACTGTAACGTTAGCACAGACAATATACTTGTAGATTTAAAAAGCAACAAAATTTAGCCACACAACACACAAGACACATATATGAAGGGCAAGTTAATATTCAAGATGCCATCTATTGTTCGAAGAGTAATTATGAAGCAAACAAAAATATTTGAATCATGTATATTCCTCATATAAATAATAAACATATTAATTTCGAAAAAAATAGTGGTTTTTGACTCAGGTAAATTAGTGGCTGCTCTTATGATATTATAACTGCAACAAAAACTACGGCCAAAAGCTTGAGTTGGTCCTCGTAGTACACATGCCATCTTCACATCATCGCTCATCGCTAATGTCTCGAGTCTGGACGAAATACAACTCTTTTTCTTTTCTTTTTTTTTTTTGTGGTAAAGGACGAAATACAGCTGGTTCTATGTTTTGAGGTCGATAGTAACAATTTGTCCTTGGTGAATATTTCACACGTATCGGTGAATTCTGGACCTAGTTAAGCAGGCCCATTAGGTCCATACCTTTTCATCTATTTGTCATAGTTCTTCGACTGCCTGGTGGACAGAGCAGCGACATCGCCGACGACGAGCCTTGATGCCGTAGGTCGCAGCTCTAGAGAGGAGAGGTAAGGGGATTTGGTGTGGATCTTAGGTAGGGCGGCTGTCCTACCTTGCCCTATCTAGAGAGGAGAGGTCAGGGGAGAACCAGGCGCCAACGGGCCCGTTGTCCTTTTACGACGGGTTCTCGTTCGACGAGCAGGCCTTCTGGGTCGACCGCTGTCAAGGCGTCGTGCGCCACGACACGCGCGGTGGAGGAGACCACCACGCGGATTTCGAGTTCATCTCCTTGCCGCCCGGGTTCCAGCTCGACTCCGATGATATTGTCGAGGTGGCCAGCCACTGTTGGCTACAACCCGTTGAGTTCGCGGTGACCGATTTCCGGACCATTGGCCACGCTGGGGGCTCCGTGAAGTTCGTGTCCCTCCGCCACCCCGGGTGCAGGGACGCAAGTGCGAGGATGGTGACGGTGTGGACTCTGCATCACCAGGATGACAAGCGTGGCTGGTGATGGAAGTCAGGACGCCGAGTTCAGCACGCAGAGCGTCTGGGAGCCGGAAGACTACAGGGACGCGGGGTTGCCCAACATACCACCCCAGTGGCCCCACCTGTCGCCGGACGGCACCCTCTGTTTGCTGTTTCATGCTGCCCAAACCCAACCGGAGCAGGACACAGGAGGACACCTTCTTCTATGGTGTCTGCTTCCTCCACATGAGTCGCACGACGAGAGTCCAGTGATGCGTCGTTTACTCAGTGTCGATTGTCTCGGTCTCATTACTCATAGAATTTCGTATCTTTGCGATGACTATTCATGTGCTTGATCGCATAATTTTACTACACACGTACAGAGCGCCTGTCCCTACCACACATACCAACACGTTTATGCACAACACTGCGAACAACGCACACGGCTGCTCCGGTTGGGGCTGCATATCTTCAGCTAGCTAGCGCTGCTCCCTCCGCCGCTCCACGGCCCTCGCCGAGAGCACCACCGGCGCCCACGACAGGTCCAGCGTGGTCCGTGCCGGTGTCTCAGCCTTCTGTTCCTCTTTCGGCGCCGCGACCGGCGCGTCTCTGGCGGCGCGCACGTCGACGGCTCAGACGTTCCTGCACGACATGGCGGCCCCGGCGTACTTGACGCTCGCCGACCACGACAAGCCACACCCTTGCTGGACGATGTCAACACCCTTCTTCTCGCCTTCCATCCTCCTCCGCGTCTTCTCCTCCCGCTGCACCTTCGCTTTCTCGCCGCCGGAGCCCTTACCGGTGCACGCCACGTACGCGGCCAGGAACGGGTCGTCCTGGCGGTGGTGGGCCCTCCTCCGCAGGAACCTGCCGTGCGGGCCGCCCACCACGACCGCGGGCCCCACGCGCGCGCCCCCGCGGTGGTGCGCCCTCCACGGAGGCAGGGGCAGCGGCTTGCCGTTGCCGATGCCGCCGCCGCTACTCCCCGCCGCCGTTGCCGGGTCGTGCACGAGCGCGCCGAGCGAGCCCGGGGCGTACGCGCACCGCAGCTGCTCGCCGTGCATCGGTTTATGGTGGCTCGGGCCCCCGTTTCCGCAGAAAAACACGGGGTTCGACACGACCCTCCGGCTCTCGGCAAAGCCAAACTCCGCCGTTGCCGCCCTCTGCGGCGGATGCTCGGCTCGCCATACTCGGCGGCTCGCCGCAAGCTGCTTGGTTCTCCGGCTCATCGTTTCCTACCTGTCCACTACTGCTAACAAACACGGCGACGCATTTATATAGCTGTTGTTTACATGAGCCCGTGATCGATGACGACGACGGGATCGTGGTTAACCGGTGCAAGTAACCCGTGCCTTGCCACGTGAACAAGCAGGCGTGAGGGGGAATCGTTGGCGTTCCTTCGGGACCTCACGCACCACGCACGCACGCACGGGTTCGTATGATCATCGCATGTATGCCCGTGTAGCACTGTTCCGCCTGTGGCTTTGCGTTCGCGTACGGCCCAGCCGGAATCAACGGGCCCTTCGGATCTTGTGGCTGCGGTGGATGGAGATGGAGGGATGGAGCTGGAATACGGCGTACGTACTTGCGCCGAATTGAGTGCTGTACTGAGCGACGCATTGGGCGGCACGGTTTGTATGTACGCGCGCGGAGCGCCGTAGCGTGTGATCAACCGGCCCATTCCGTTCCGGCGTCAGTGCTTGATGACCATGGACACGGAGTACGCTGCGCACCTGAAAGAGTACAGTACCGGCATATTTTCCTCGTGAAAAGACAGACCCATCGTGCAGTCGAAAGTTGGGAGTACGTACAGTATCCCGCCACTACCTGGAACGAAAGCGCGCCCTGGTACGCGCGCACGCCCCCTGCAGTGCAGTGGAAGCAGGGGAGCTTTACCAGGAGTACATACATGAGCAGTACACGAGTGCCTTTACTTTTCAGTATTTAATTCTTTATACACAACACCTTATCCAACAATACTGGGACACGCTTCGATCCATCCAAAACATCCCTTTCCGTGCTCTCCTCCGAACAAAACCAGCACTCACGGAGGCTTCCTCCAACAACAACAGTTTGCCGACCATCATGGCATCGTCAGCTCATCACCCAGGCCACGACACGAACAGCGAAGGGGGAAACGAAACAGGAACGAGATCCAGCGCGCCGGTAGATCGACATCTCTAGCTGGCTGGCTCTACACCAACATTTCCAATCTCGGAGGACGAACGCATCTCGTCCCAACCGCAGCGGCGGCGCGCGCTTTTCGGCGCCAAAGACGATCGATTGCTATCACGGCACAGTGCGCGCCACTCACACTCACTCAGCGAACAGTGACCGTTCCTGTGCGGCAAATCATCAAAAGGCAGGAGGGCAGATGTTTTGTAGGCTGGTGGCGGTGATGGGTGTGCCGGGCGACGGAGGCGTGCATGCATGATGCGCGGCGATGAGGATTGGAGTGGCTGTTGCTGCGTGCACAGCACAGCAGCAGAGGTCGGAGTGAGAGGGGAATAGGAAGGGGGGTTGCTCTTTTTGCAGGTTTTGGCAGTAGCGGCGAAAGGGGAGGGAAAAGGCTGGTGGTGAGTGTGGTGGAGGGCTGGTCCTCCTGCTCCAGGAATTTTATCATTGTATTGCAGCTGTGGCAATGAACTCTGGGACGTGCAGCGCCAAGAGTAGGAGACGCTCAATGATTCTCGGAGCATCGAGGTCACTTTTTGGGTTGTATTCTGCTGCTGCCGTTGTCGTGATGAGCACTGGAACGCTCGACCAGAAGGTGTAAAACGCTCATCAATGGTTTCTGAAGCAGGCGGCAATGAGGTTTGTTGCTGCAGCGTCTCAGAGAGAGTTGTTCACCTTCATTATTAGTTGCCACTGCCCGGATCAGTCGGTAACTCGGTGCAGATTTTTCATTTTGCTTGGACTAAAAACTGGAAGAGAAACAGAAGTGAACGCATCGCATAGTGAATGCCCACCTCAATTATTGCCAGACAGGGAGCGGCATCCAGTAAGAAAGTCCGGTAAGACTTTCAATCAAAACACAACCTGGCGCCTGGGGCTCAATCGATACAACCGTGCGAGATGACCATCCGACATTCCGACAATACAACAGTTCCAACAAATAAATATGGGAATCGCATTAATCCTCGACTGACAACTAGTAGTATGATCGCATACTGGGGTATTATCAGATGGTGAACCAGGTCCGTCCACACCACACTTTCACAATCCAACGAAGTTGAAAGTTACACAGCCCGGTTAAAAACGAAAAGAAAGAAAAGGGGCCTCAAATGGCAAAAACAGGAGCAGTCTCAAATGATAAACTACCTCTTATGGATTGCGATACCGCTATGTAACAAGCTTAACTTGGCTGAGCCGATCCTTCTTACGCCGTCTTGTTGCATGGTCAGAACCTCACAGAAGGCGGATGCTCGGATGACTTACTACAATTGAGCCAAGATCATCAGACGGGTTGCAGATGCCATCATAAGCGCCGTGGTTCTCCACCCTGGGGCTGCTCCCGGTGCTGCTGGAGACTGATCCGAAGGTGGTCTTCTGCAGAACTCCCACAGGAGATGAGTCCAGACCCGGGCTTGAGTCCCAGCAATCGGTTAGAAGGTTCAGAGGTGCCGTCATGCAGTTCATTGCTTCCGCGTTGCCGTTCTTGGTTAAAACCTCGCCTAATGGCCCGCCCATGGACGAATCACGGAACATCCAGTTTCCTTCCACCTGGCCAGCTTCAACTCTATTTGCAGCAATACTGAACCCAACTGGACTGTATTCGCGGCTCAGCTTAAGGGGTGACAACACTAGCTTATCATGGACAGGGGATGTGGACGCAGATGACAGCTCGGAGGACGCCATTGGAGCTGATACAGAGAGCTGTGTTCTCTGAGCTTGCATATCTTCAGGATCGGGCCATGCGAGACCTCCTTGGGACAGACCTCCTGAGAAGGTGTCCTGGGCCAGTCCATAAAGTGTTGAAGGGAAGCTGAACTCTGATGTTCATTCAGACCCTGCGAGCTGAGCAAATTGACATTCTCCAAAGAGCTATGAGGAGAGCTCATCATTGATTCTGATGAAACAAGGCCAAAATCTGGCCTTGAGCTGGTCACTTCAAAGGGGTTGTTTTGTTTTGAAAATGGGAAGATGCTGCCGTTGTTTCTTGTGTTCATGGAAGTCAGCATTGAGAGGTTGTCAGATTCCTGCATGTTTTCACTCTCATTCTGTTTTGTCATCAGTTCCCTGCAGAAATTGTTTGAGAAGGGAATTAGTTACCATAGCGTCATAGAATCACTGTACTTTCAGTGTTAATGCCTATCATATCATGTGCACAAACAACTCTCCTATAAGAGAGAAACAGTAAGGTGTGGTGCAAATCTCACTAAAAGGGGACCTCGTTCCAACATAACGAAACAGATTCACAAACATGTTCGTGGACAGGTGCGGTGTCGGAGTTGCACAAACAAAGAAATGAAATGTCTTAAAAGGGAGATTGTAGTAGCAATACTAAAAAATCATATTCCATTCATATTGTTTTTGTAAATGCAGAAAATTCCTACACAAGCACACTAGTGAGAGTAAACCTAAACATGTTTGATGCATGTTAAAGCATTGTGAGCGAGCTAAGGAGTAGCAAAACATGCTTGAAGTTGCTAAAATAGTAGAAGATTCTACCTGTTGTACTGCAGAGAGCAAGGATCACTCGCAGCCACGGCATAGTTCTTCGCCGGCTGCTGATGCTGATTAACAGTGAGACCAGCAGCAGTAGCTCCGGCGCCTGAGGCCGCCAGAGCACCAGGCTGGGTAGCAGAGGCAGCGGCAGCCGCCACCGCCGCCACGGACATCGCTTTCGCGGCATGGCCAGGCTGGCCTTCCACATGCTTTCTTGAACGATGGCGTCCCCGGTTCATGTGTCGCTCGCAGTACTTCTGGTCGGCGACCGCGTCCCGGGAGCACCGCCATTTCTTGCCGTCCGTCCGGCGGCACCGCCCGGGCTCTAGATCCGCGTTGCCGGAGTAGCCCAGCTGGAAGGACCCCCATCCCACTGCCAACACGCAACAACGCCAATCAAGATGCAGAAAAGAAGGTATCAACGCAACTTTTATCATATCGATGTGCATGATGAAACTGAAGCTAGCTCGAAAAGCATTCGGTTGCTATGCCCCTTTTTCATTCTTGGCTTACATGTGCTTGCGCCGAAGTAGGCAGGTGCGTAGGGGGATGCGAGGCTCCTTCTGATGGGGATGAGGAGGTTGTGAGGTATGGGGCTGTTGGCAGCGAGGTACTTGTAGATCAGGGCCTGGTGCTCCAGCTCGATCCATTGCGACGGGGTGAAAGGGCCCCTCATCCTGGCCATTGCCCCCTGCATGCTGGCGCTCAAGCTCACTGAGCTCAATCCTGAACGAAACACGCAGGCAGAGAGTTAGACCGGTGACGAGAAAACAGAGTGGTGCAAGCCAAGAAGGCGCAGCCAAAAACATGCACTTGTCAGAGATGACTAACAAGATGCATGTGTGTCTCCCAAACACAATCAGAAGCAGGATAAAAGAACAACAAAGCCCATTGTTCATATCAAGCAGCTGTAAAATCATACAGGAGAATCTACAGTAAGCTTGATTCAAGATATTTCAATATTTTTCAATGCTTTCCTACTTCTAACTGATGTTCTTTTATACGTTTCCGAGTGAGCAAGAAGTGGAGACGATGGAGTTCTAGTGCTCCGGAGATCACACCTTTCTTTTTCATTTTTTGTAGTATCGAGAAAAGGCATGACAAAGAGAGTCCACACGATCACGCCCGTGGAAACAAGGATGTCAGCAAAAAGAACCGGAAACTTATCTCTGAATCAATATCAGGACCGACCGAACGATCCAACAAAGCTTGTAAGAAAAATAGTGACAAACACGATACCATTTTTTCTCGGTGCACGGCCCTTTTACAGTCACTGATCTAATCAAGGCAAGCCATCGAACAGAAAAGATAGGGAGGCCGAGAAAAATCATTGGCAACTTAAAAGCGGGCAGCGAATCTATAAACCGGAGAAGCATACTAAATAACTCGAGATAGAAAAAGAAGAGTCCTGTAAAGCAAGAGCCCAAATCACACTCCATTTCTAGTACGAGCAAAGGACGACGCAAGGAGAAACGTACTAACCGGCCACTCCTCCGAAATAAATCTACAACTACCGTTCCAAAGCGCGGAGAGAGAGAAAGCAGGACGGATCGGAAAGCAGTAACGATACTCCGGAAAGGAGGAGGAGTGGATGGCAAGCTTTTCCAATGACCAAATCCAATCCAACAAGCAACGGAAAAGAAGCTTTGCACCACCGGCGGGCGCTCGCCCTCACCTGAGCACGAAGCGGGGGTGCCGTAGTACAGCGGCATCGCGGCGTCCGCGGCAGCAGCGCCGGCGGCGGCGGACGGGCACGAGGACGCGGCGGACGAGAAGCTGAGCATCTGCTCGCCGCCGTGGCCGGGACTGCACGACCCGAGCAGGAACGGCGCCGCCGCCGCTTTGGCCGCGGCTTCGGCCACGTCCCCGGCGGCGGACACCCTGGCCTGCTTCGCCCTGCCGCCCCACACGTGCTCCTCGACCCCCGCCGCCGCATTGCCCCGCCCGTGCTTGAGCAGCCTAGATCCGCCGAGCAGGCCCAGCTCCGCGCCCCCGCCCACCGCGTCCATCACCACCCCGCCCAGGTCCATGGCACTGCACCGCCCGACGCTCGACGTGATGGCGCTAATGCTGGCGCTCATGGGGCGGAGGGGAAGCGAGGAGAAGCGGCGAATGCATTTCTCTTGGCGTGGTAGTGGTAGCTAGCTGCTGGTGTGTGTGCGTGTGCTGCTGCTCGGTTGGTGCTTGGCTTCGGTTTTACGGGGTTGGTTGCGGCTCGCGCTCGGGAAACCAGGCTGGTTTTTCTTTTGGAGGCAGGCACCACCGGAGGGATGCAGCTCCTCTGAAGTGAAGCTACCAATTCACCGGGGTGTAGCAGTCCGTACAAAGTTTTGTGGAGAAGCTACAGTGTCCTGAATTAATACTGTAGCAAAGTACTATTTGCATGTACTATTTTAATTATATGTACTGTTCATTTTTACTGTAGCATTGAATCTCATCCATCTCTCCTAGATCCAAAGGCTAAAGATTGAACTAATTCCCAGCTACAGTGCCCCCTCTGAATTGAACCCATCAATTCAGAGGACCCCGTTCCCCACCGGAGAGAGAGAGGGAATAAAGACAGGAGATGGGGAGGATAAATAGGGGGAAAAGTTTAGGTTTCACACCAACGAAATTAATGGTACTGGTAGGAGCCTAGTATAGGCAAGATCTTTACTGTACAGGATTTACTGCTGTACAACTGTACAAGTATTTTGGTGTCTGGATATTTTCCGTTTGAGAGAGGGGGCGGTATCTTGCGACGTAAAGTTGCGCGAAATGTTACCACAAGATTTGGTTGGGGGAAGGATGAGATACCTGAAAGAGAGCAACAGTGACACAGGCCTGTGAAAGGTCCAAGTTGATGGTAGAGTTATTGTTGTTTCTACTCCTCCGTTCGGAAATATAACGATTTGTTGACTTTCGGATGTCATGTTTGACCATTCTGTCTTATTAAAAAAAATTGTTAAAATTTTATTTATTTTGTTGTAATATACTTTATTCCTAAGTATATTTTAAGTACGTCTTATTTAGTTTTGTACTTATATAAATATTTTGAATAAGACTGAATGATCAAACTAGGAATCGAAAGTCAACAAATTCTTATATTCTTGGATGGGGTATCTTGGGACAGTGGACTCAACGGGAGCTGCATCAAGTAAAAACAAGAAATTTTTGGTGTCTTTTGTGCTAGTTCTGCTCGTGCTATTGTTTTACTACGGGAGCTGCAAGTAAAAACAAGACGGTAGTTCATGAACCAAGTCTTTATACTACGTGTGTAGTGGGTTGTACTCTGAACCCGTTGTGCCTTCAGCGGCACCTAGTGTATGATTGTAATCTTGATCATGAACAATGAATGAGTCTCCCGCCTACAAAAATTATTATTTTCAGGTATTTAATATAACTACGCTAGGACCGTAGAATAGTATGGCAGAAAAACTGCATGATAACTCTACAGTAGCCAGCTTCACATACAGTTGAGTGATAGAGTACTGCCTAACAGTACATACAGATTGATCACCATGTAGGAGCAGCAGTTAGGCAGCGACATGCTCCATGGCTAATTATTGGTGTTAGGAAACTTAGATTGAGGTTCTGATAGGTGTGTGAGTTCGGCCCCAGCCGCTTGTTGCGCGTGGAAATCAAATCGATTAGTAGGTAGAGTCGAGTGCGTAGTAGGCCCAAATCGTAACCTATCGGTACTGTGCAACATGCGCTTTAAAACCGTAGCTGAAAAGTAGTACTACGTACTTAGTACATGGCAGTAGAGTAGTAGTATAGTGTACCGCGCTATTCACGTGTCTTGGAGAACTCAGCTTGATCTCAACAAGCAAGGAATAGGTGACGAAAGGCAAAGTGAACGTGTCTCAAAAAATGTATCAGCGCATCTTGTATACACACGTAGACAACACAGGAAAGAACAGTCTTGTTAAAGCAAGAAGATGTGAACTCACACGAACACGTGTGGAAACGGTCGTACAGCCACGCTCGTCAGCACGATCAAGGCGTAGCGAGAGTTCACATTTGCTACTGTACCGCCCGGGCACGTGCGTCCCACGTGGCAACATGAAATCGTACGTGTACTAGCGGTGTACCAGCCTACTCCACGAACGACCAAGTTGTAGCGTAGCTTTGGGTTGCCTTGCCTTCTTCGGCTCTTGGCTCTACTGCTAGGCTAAGATAGCTTCCATTCGTGCCCGAAGCCCGCTCGGAATAGTGAAGGAAAGCGACCACACCGGCGGGCCGGCCGCTTTCCACCGCCGGATGCGAGTGGCTTCCGCAGCAGAGTATTCCCGGGGGAGTGAAAACTTGGAGTAAACGGCCGCGGTAACTTTCCGTTTGCCGGGAGGGAATGTCTCTGCCCAGCCAAAATAAGTGATGTTCTTTTGGGTCAACTCTGGATCAAGCTGCGGTAATCCTGTAACTCTTGCAGAGGCCTGCGGTCGATAATCAGGCTCGCTCAGACAGTTTAGCTTCAGACACAACTTCAAATCATTAGCGTAGTACCTTTTTCAACTGCCGGATAATCAGGCACAAACAGTGTTCTACCTTTATTAGCCCAACTCATTAATTTGACCGTTCTTTCTTTTTACTGGCTCTTTACAAATACTGTACGTAGCTAAAGTTACCGCAGGTTAATTTTTAAACAAACAACCCCGCTTGAAATCTCACCACATGACATAATCATACCACACGGCGTAAACAAGTACGCAGAGGGCACAAAGATCCAAAAGAAATACTCGTGCAAACCAATTTGCCAGTTGTTTGATCCGTCCAACCATTTTTCCACGCCTTGTTTACGCCGCAAGTGGGTCCAAGGGCACGGGCGCCTCACGTGACGTCGCCGAGCCATCCACGAGCGCCCGGGCTTTTGATAATGAGCAATTAGGGAGTTGATTATGCTTTGCCTAATCGAGCCCTTGTCTCGGAGCCCTTTTCCGGGCGGTCGTGATCTCGGTCAAAGCTGAGGAGCTGAGATTCTACGAAGCTAGGGGGCCGGTTGGCTGTAGCTAATGCTCATGGCGATCGGAGGGGTGGGGCGTGTTTTATTTTTTTACAAGTAACTTTAAGGTTACGCTTGTGATAAATAAATGTGGCACGGGGTGGGGAGAGAGTGACATGGTCCCTGTTTATATTGGGCGGAATCTAATAATAGGTTCTCTCTATTAACGATTTGATGCTAGGAAGCGAGAGCTATATAGGAGCAAAGACGATTTAGACTATCTGCTTTTGCCTGTCTTTTTTGTCGTAAAAAAATGTATCCATGTAAGTATTTTAATTTGATTACGATCTTGGTTACCGTTTGACCAAGATCTAGCTAGACATTCATAGGTGGCTATGAAAAGCTTGAGATTGGGAAATGAATTTTTTAAAATTAAAATACTCATTGCGAGGCAAAGCACAATTGTTCCATTTCTGAAAACAAAAATAGGAAGTAAAAGTTTGATTGTATATGTAACCGAGAGTTCATAACCAGAGAAAATGAATTAAGTATCTTTCGAGGATGAATTTGAGTAGTAGAAACGAAATGTTATGTGGCTTCGTTCTACTGTTGTTTGTACAGCCCAGCTAGCCTGAACCACATTTTGCCTAGTAGTATTAGACCGAGTAGACCATTATGTTGTTCTTTATAGTACTACAAAAAATGGCCCGAGTCAAACCTTTCCGGGTGCGTGCGAGCATCTCCCTCTCCCGAGATCTCGATGGCTCGACGCAACACGTTTCAAAAAGCGGCATCATCTCAAACGACAAAGAGCGAGCGAGAGATCCATCCTCCGGTCCGGGGATAACACAAGATGACTGCGCCGTAGTCACGCGCGATCGATCGAGGTCCTGCCGCTGCACGAGGATTTGCGTGTCCATGGACCCCTACATCACCGTTTGCCCCCCATCCAGCCCCCATCCTCTCTGCATCAAGACGATCCGTAGATCTTATCACTGTTCTATAGTGTTCTTCCCGGGGCCGCCGGCCGGCCAATTATGCACGCGCTCTTTGCCCGTCCGAAAGCCCTTTCCGTTGCGGTCCCGATTAATCCAATTATGCGCTCGCTAAACACTTTTCCATCACTTTTCTCGTGTCGTTGAACGATACAGTGGTACTCCAGTACCTGGGTCGTCCGTGGCGTCGCGCTCCACGCACATTCCGGTCTGGTGATTGCGGCAGCGAGGAGCAGGTGGGCGGCCGTTCTTGGCAAAAACGGGCGCGCAAGAAGCAGGGCAGCTCGAGCTGCTGCTGCTGCTGGTAAATGTAAAAAGATGGGTTCCTACTCTTGCGTAAATGAAGCACGGTGTGGGCGAGGGGGTATGACCCGAGCAATGAAGGCAAGCTGAGACCGACCCGAAGTCGCTCTCGCGGGACGGCCTGGCCGTCGCCACGGACGGGGACGGGGCCGCGTCCATGGGCACGCAGATGATGACCGATCCCCACCCGGCCGTACGTGTCACTTTCACCCCCCCCTCGCGCGGTGAAAACTGAAAACGTTGGGAATGTCGCGCGCTTGCTCGGTCGTGCACGTGAGGTGGTGGGCATGCCCCGGTCCATCCATCCCGGCCACAATCCCACGACCGTGCTCGAGCCTTTACTTTACCCGTCACCACTGCATTGACATTTTTTACCGTGTTTTAAGGGCGACATGTTCAACAGTTGTGACGCACGGCCATAATTTCGTGTTAATACTGTATTTTTCGCTACAGTTTGTACCATGTATATGTAAGGGAATCTGAGAATGTACATGTGGTCCTGGCCCGTGTGGTTAACCAGCGGTACGCCATGGAACGCACAGCTGTGCGCCTACTGTAACTGCCGGCGAAGCCGAGGCACGAAGTTGTGTGTCCTTCCCGTGTCGACGGCCTTTAATAAGGGTCGAAGTTCTGGGTCGATCGGGTTAGCTCGTCGTCACCAATCGGTTGTTGGTACAGTAATCACTCACCACCCCACGCCATCTCGGCCGGTGCTTGTACGTCCGGGGGCACCGACGGCGGCTGCTGCCACCCTGCCCGCCCGGCGCGTGCATGCCTGGCGCCGCTCGCGTACCGTGTTGGAAGTGGCAAGGGCGATGCGGGTACATTCATGCGCGTGTCCCCGATCCGGCAACAAGCATGTTAACTAGGCGCAACGACCCGGTAGACCATCTCGCGCGCGGATGGACGGACCGGTAGCGCGCGCGGCGGCAGATGCACGGAACAGTGGCAGGAGCCCATTAATCAGCCGTCGCGGTGAAGCGATCTGGGTTGCAGCGGATTTCGCTTGGAAGAGTACATAGAGCGTGTGTGCAACTGTAAAAGCCAGCCACCGATCGAACTGCAGTACCCACGTCCTCACAACCCGAGTGCTCTGCTTCTGGTGTCTGCAAATGCGAAGAGTTCCTTGTATCCGCGGACGCACCGCACGGGATGGATCGATCGGGTGGTACGCCTCCACCGCCACTTACCGATTTCCCTCCCTGCCGACGGCATCGGCACACGGCTCGGGTATCGATACGGCAGCGCTGCAGCTGCGGCCAGGAGCCAGGACGGCATCGAAATCGATCGCCTCTGGCTGCTGGCCTCGCCTCACCGGCAACGCGCGTCCGAGCGGCTGCTGCAGCAGCCAGCAGGCAGTACAGGACGTCGTCAAGTCACGCGTCGTCGCGTGACGACTTGGTTCGTGTCGGCGCCAGCGGCGCTTCCTGCTGCGCGCACGCATCTCTCCGGCCGGACGGGCAAGCTTTCTCCACCGCACGCAGGAGTACATGTTTATTCGCTTCTTTTTAACCGGTTCCATATAGATGCTGCTGCGTCAATATGGGAGGGTATCTATATCCGTCTATACTACCAGTAGGAGCCTCGCAGCCTACTCTCTGCTGACCAGTAGTGGTACCGATACCTATTGCTGCCGCTATTCCGGTGACGATAATGTAGGGCATCGGGTCTCATCCGTAATAACTCCACGTACGTCGCGGTCGTGTATGTCTTGTCATGTTGGTAACGTACTCGCATCCAATCTGGTCCTACGTGCCAGCGTGGTAGACTAGGCCAGCTTGGCGACCGCTGCCACGCCTCCTTTTGGAGTAGAGCGTGAGCTCAGATCTTTATCAAACCAGTGCTCTACTAGTAATATTGTTCGTGTTAGGCTGAGCTCAGGCCTCCTTTTGGACCACGAACGAACTACTAGTACAAGCGTTCGTGTTAGGCTGAGATCACCTAGTAGCATGGCCCTAACCTAACAATGCTTCCACACAGTGCCACCCTCCCTTCTTTCTAATGACGTGTGACGGCGTGATACTCACGTTTGGATAAACAGTTTGCGTGCTGGCTGACAGTCGTCAAAGTGATTGACGCGTGGTAATTAAAATGCAGCATGAGGTCAATCGGAAGTACTACTTCCGGCATTACCGAGACATTCCGTGCGAGCAGAATCGCTTGCAACACACCCGGCCCGTCCGTCCATCATTGCAAGCTTTTGACGGCGGGATAATGGAGTAATGACAGCTCCCTTGATAAAATAGCACTTCCACGCAAGCGTGGACATGACCCAGAAAACTAATGGTACCAAAAGATTCCCAGGGATGATCTTGAATGGACAAACCTACGAGCCATACTTGTTTTTTTTTTTGTAAGGATGCTGTTGTAAACAAACACACTTGTGTTACTCGCTGATGTTGGGCCCGTTCGTTTTCAGGCATCTAATTTTTAGAGGGTCACATCAAAGAGAATTTTGTCATTTTGAAGATCTAAATAAAGTCTAATCTCAAAACTAATTGCAGACTTCTATCTAATTCGCGAGACGAATCCAACGAGTGTAACTAAGGTGTGATTAGAAGATGTTTATCTGTAGCATAATCAGTAGCAAAACATAGATTAATTATGACCATTAGATTCAGTCTCGCAAATTAGAGGGTCGTGACATGCGTTTTATCATTAAATTAATAAAAGTAGTATTAAATAGTAAGATTCTATTCGATATGACCCGTCTAATTTTTGAGGCCTGGAAACGAACGGACCCAGTCGGAGTAGATAGGAGTACCAGCACGATCTTGGCCGCTGTGTGAATTCCGAGAAAACACTGCGAAACCCCTACCAGCGCGACGCGACCGGAGACGCGACGGGGGCCGGACGGGTGCGGCTTCCTCGTGGCCGACATGAATAAAGCGGGGTCCCCTGCCAGCCGTCGCGTCCGGCGGGGCCCGCCCGACCCCAGCTCGCCGCTGCGCCGCAACGTCAAGTCCCATCCGCGGACACGTTTCCACGCCGCGCCGCTCACCGGCGGGTCGCCATCTCCCTGACCCTGATTGGATTGGCTTCTCCTCGCGAAATTCTGACGGTTCTGCCCTTCCCCTGGGGCCCCTGCCGGCTGTGATCCAGCTGGTGGGATGCCGCGCGTCGTCGTCCCTCGTTTGAATCTCTGCTGATTAGCCCGCCGACGGACCAATCGCAGCCTGCGTCGGGTATAGATACACTTTACGCTAGTAGTATGCCGCTGTGTGGACCGTAGTACTATACGCTAGCTTTTCGTGCAAGCCAATGCGCCCGTACCAGCGGAGCATTCCATTCCGTAACGGCGTTTAGATTCTTTCCTTCTGTGGGTAGAGCCCTGCGCCACCCGCACTGGCTGGACTGATCTCAGAAACGGCCACGCCCGCGCCGTGTCGCGGCTCCTCCGCGCGCGCCAAAGGCAGCCGCAACCCCGGCCAAACAGCACACCCGACGCACATGGCGCCCGCGAGCACGTAAGCAGCGCCGGCACGGACGTGGCGCGCGCGCGTGCTGACAGCCCCCGCGTACGTATCCGCGAGTCGTGCCAACGCGAGCGATCCTCCTTGCCGGCCCCGTTGGGTCGAGAGATCGGCTGCGTGCGTCGGCGGGCGTCTCCATCCGCGACGCGTGTGCGCGCGGCATGCGGCGCGGCCCCGACGGGGTTAAGGCGGGGCGAGTCCCGATGCGGTAGGAAGCAGGCCTCGCCCTCGCCGTCGCCCGCCCTACTACGCTGTCCTTTTCCCCGTTGTGGGCTTCAATGCGCGTTTTATGGTACGGTTGGTTGGTTGCCAACTTGGGCGCCGCCCGCCGGGTCCTTCTCTCCTCTTCTCTTGGCCAACGACGACGGGACGGGACGGGGGCCCTGCCGCGCGCCGAAAAGGAGCGAGCGACGCCGTGGAGGTAGTTACTGCTGCGACTCTACCGCGAGGTCAAACCAAACCTGCTTCGCTACCGCTCCGCGCCAAGATGCCAAGCGTAAACCGCAAGCGAAAGGTCTGGTGGTACAGTGTGGTCTGGTGGGAATACGTGGATGGGTGCGAGGACTTGTGGTGCGTCCACGGCCTTGTCTTTTTTCTCGAGGTGGCACTGTTGCGCGCAAGTGGCCATAATAATGCCGCGATCATTTACCCCGCCCGCTCGGTTTCGTCCCGTCCGCCGCGGCCGGGAAATTCCCGGCGCGCGCACGCCCCATCCCGTCCGTGACTTGGGCCCCGTTCGTTTCCACCTCTAAAATTTAGATATCGTCACATCAAAAAGAATCTTACTATTTAGTAGTAATTTTATTAATTTAATAACAAAACCTATGTCGCAACCCCCTCTAATTTGCGAGACGAATCTAATGATCCTAATTAATCTATGTTTTGCTACAGTGATGCTACTAATAAACATCTTCTAATAACACTATAATTATTCTCGTTGGATTCGTCTCGTGAATTAGATAGAGAGGTCTGCAATTAGTTTCGAGATTAGACTTTATTTAAGATCTCAAAACGATAAAATTCTCTTCGATTCGACCCTCTAAAAATTAGATAGGGGAAACGAACAGGCCCTTGATGTTTCCTATTCAAACGCATCTCGGCGTCGTCTTGAAGCGACCTCTTCACGTCTCGACGTGGTCAAATCTACCTCGCAATTCACTCGAAGATTAAAAAACACCAGTACGTACTCCGTACTACTGTAGAGATGGGACTACGACGGGAGTACTCTACATACCCACGACGCGCTCTGCTCTACCATGACGTCTGCTGTCTTATTGCCGCCCCGCGCTTTGCCAAATGGCGCACCGACCGCGCCTTCATGCTTGGGATACCGGAGCGAACGGCGAGCCGAGCCGGCCTCTCGATCCGGGCTAACGCACACATGGAAGCAGGCGACAACATTCTGGTGGACGGGACTAGTTTACACGCGCGCCGTTGGCCCGTTGCCTCTCGTAAACAGGAGCTGAGCTAGCCGGTCTCTCCCGTGGAAGGCCGTGCACGCGGACTCGTGGAGACCTCGAGCTCCCGGCCGGTAACGACGTCGTGGCTTGCAAACCACGCCGCCCGGGTCTCGGCGCGCCCAAGGCGCGCCGTGCCGTTTTTGGATGGATCGGCGCTTAATTAACTTAATCGGACGCCAAAATCTGCGTCGCCGCGCCATCATTCCGATGGCGCTGGCGCACGCGCGGCCCCATGCACATGTTCGTGCCTTTTGTCCCGCGCCGCGCACGCTCGGGAACCCGACTTCTCTCGCCAGCTGGGACCGGCCTAACCGGTGTACCCGTACTACTCGTATCCTACAGCCCCCGGCCCGATCCACTGCTCTCCTACCCATGCATTGTCTCCCTACAAAATGATGGACGGCCACGCACACGAGACTCGGCTCGAGATCTGGTCCAAAGCTCTCGCTATAACATTACAAGTACTACTCGCGAAAAAGTATGGGCTGCTGGGTTTCAGTTTGGGGTCTTTTCTCTACCTCGCCCATTTCAGAAATTAACAACGCGATTCCAAGAGCGACACCAGACATTACCTTTGCCTCCGTCCTCCGTCAACTACAACAGGCGACCAACATCTGTCCGGAGCATTTTAATGCACAAAGCCCAGATTTATTTACCTGTGCCTCCGTCAACTACAATGCCAGAGAGCAGGTGCATTACAGGCGGTGGTGGCAAGAAAGATGACGGCAGGAGCTTTGCATGCAGACTGCTGCTAGCTTGGAACTCGGAAGCTGGAAGCGGCAGCAGCCTAATCAGCTTTTAAAATAGCACTAGCGTGTCTTTTCTGCGTGTTATCCAATGTGCTAGCTAGGGAGAAGGCATGTGTCTCTTCGATCTAGCTTGTTCGGTAACATTGTCACCACTCACCACACACAGTCTCTCTGGTGTCATGAGGTCCTCCTATCCTGCGGGATATACTTGTACTCCGACCGTTTCCGGTGGACAAGTAATGACGTAGAAGGCCTGTGTCATACTCGAATCAAATCGAATGTCTAGCCTCGCAAATTGCATTTCCATACATGCATCTACAATCAACGAAACTATGTTGCTGCGAGACATGATCTCCATGTATACTCTACAATGCGATCGTGTTGCAGATCTCGAGCTGACGGCTTACTTAACACACATTTCGATCCATATATATTTTTTCGTATAGTTTAGGGACAGTTTGAGGGCTTTCATGCGGGACATACTTTACACCAAACATCGAGCTTTAGATAGTAGCATAGGAGCACTTAACAATGGCAAATGAGGATGCACGACATCACTGGAGAAGAAAAGAACAAAAGAGAAGTCTTGCTTGTGAGATTGGGTGGAACCCAACGGATGCCCCTGGGCTTTTTAAATTATTGCACACTCCGAGGAAGACATCAAGATGCCAGCCACAACAAATCTGTTCTTAGTTTTGGGCTATGGATAACATCTCGATCACAACCCTTTAGGAAAAAAAGGGAAAAAAGAGAGAAGTGTGTGTGTGTGTGTGTGTGTGTGTGTGGATATTGCTTCTCCAAAACTTTAGGGTAGTAGGTAAAATGTTAGTTGGATCAAGAAATGAAAAAAAACACAATTGAGCGAATATTTTCGCAAAAGAATTGCAACCAAATCAGTTTTACAAGAGGCTTACTAATAAAGAATAACCACAATGGACCGGGTGGCACATATCATGATTCTGTAGGACTAGTTGAAAGCACGCTAAATGATCTACGAGATAAGTGAATTTGCGTTGGTCAGAGATGTTAGGTCACTTACCTCAATTTAAAAGATAATAAATACAACATCTTTGATATTACAACTATCTCCAAGGTGACACATATGGAAGACGCAATTTTTATGCATAATTGCTCCTAACGAAAGCAAAATTTCAAAAATAGATGGAGGCATATGCCCCCACTAGAGGTAACACACGGTTCTTACTAGTGCTTTCCATATCGTCATATACAGATAATAACAAATGATCATAAAAAGTGGAAAACAAAGCAAATTTTAACAATGCAAAAACATTTCATTTTACAATTGATGATTGCTGGTGTACTTTACCGTTAATGATTATTTCATTTTGTAATCGATGTTCTCATGTGGTAGTTATCAATTTTCCACATTTTGGTCGCATTTCATAGGGCATGGGCCCGTTATGATTAGCACATTTATGAACCAAGTCAGGGTTGTTTGAGCCAATACCAACAAAATACTTATAAGAGAAAAAATAAGCGGTACTGACACCAAAATTTCTTTTAAATAGATTTCACCAATTATACTCCATGAGGAGTTTTTTTCGTTTCCAGTATTTAATATTTTTAAAAATACTTATTGCTGGTATTGAAATTTTACCGAGAGGATATTGAAGAGAATTTTCTTAATGGGTATCTGCATAAAATCTCGAGGGCTCCAACGACACAGGCGACCTTCCAAGCTCGGACGCCGTAAGCCCTAGATTAAGACATGATTATAGGCACCCTTGTTTGCGCCAACTAACCCCTTTCTAAGGGTGTGTTCGTTTCCAGCTATATAATTTTTAGAGGTCAAATCAAAGAGAATTTTATTATTTTTGGAGTACTTAAATAAAGTCTAATATCGAAACTAATTGCAGACCCCTATCTAATTCACGAGACGAATCCAACGAGGGTAATTATGGTGTTATTAGAAGATGTTTATCTGTAGCATCATCTGTATCAAAACATAGATTAATTAGGATCATTAGATTCGTCTCGCAAATTAGAGGGAGGTCGCGACATAGGTTTTGTTATTAAATTAATAAAAATACTACTAAATAGTAAGATTCTCTTTGATGTGACGAGTATATAAATTTTAGAGGGTGGAAACGAACGGGGCCTAAGCCTACTTTGCGAGCCCGTTTTCTCGTTGGCCGAGGAATGATGCGTGCCTTCGGTCACATGGGGAGGGAGGGCATGGGAATCTTTGGATTGTTTACACGGGGGCGCGTGCAACACAACACCTCTCTTCTTCCTACATGGTCCCCGCGGCCTTGGGATTTGTGCCCCCGGCCAAAGCGAAAATTGACTGCACCGCCTCCATGAGTGCGTGGCCGGGATTTTTATAATGCCTGTCGCCGGTGTGAGCTGCGGACCGTAGCGTTGGCCGAGCTCTGTGTGGACCAGTGCATCAATTCCTTCTTCGTTCTCCCCTTGCGCTTGCGGTAGATACCGTAGACTTGTACAAGTAGACGCCCAGTATTTTTCCAATGGAAGACGACTGGAAGAGTATATTTGTATACGAGAAGGCCGGTCGATTAGGGTGGAAATCTTCTTCTCTCTCGTACACCTTTTCTGAGACGACGGCTGTGGGGACGAACACGCCCCCACCTCGTCGACGCGCCTTTCTCCGCATCCGATCGGTAGGATCCAAGGGAGCGGCACGTGCAGCGACGCCAATGCCGTTTGGCATACCAAAGCAACGGCCAACGGATCCGAATCAATCCTCAAGCTCATATATACGGTCTGAACGAAAGTAGTACTAGTACTTTGCACGAGTGTCCGACGGACAGGGGTAACGTAAAGCTTAAAATCCCAGCTCATATTGACATCGGAGATAGTAGATGCTAGCGCGGTTACCATGGTTGAGCCTAGCATTAGAGAGCGGGAGGTAGGGAGACATCTCCCTAGGTACTTGCATTACGGAAAACATCTCTCAATGTGCCTTCGTGCCTCTCCATGCGCGCATTATTTTATCACCGGTCGCCTTGAGAACACAACACTAGAATACTGTTAGGATGTCATAGCTAGGCTAACAAGGGTAGCTAAAGACCTTGCGTAACAAAGATCACCCAACTTGTCTACTGGAGTCTGAAGGAGTGAAGGGGATGCAGAACAACGGCTGCAGGAAATGGGAGAATGGCCGAGAGTTCCCATGGGCTAGAAGTAGCCAGTACGGAGGTGGTCGCTGAACCAGCCCATTTATGGAACCCCGCCTAACGGCCCAGCCCAGGTAAAACTCCCGCGTTCCGTAGCCACTCGAAAATCTGCGCGGCCAGGTAGCGCCACGCCACACGAGCTCCAACGGCCACACGATCCCGCCCTGTCCCCGTCGCCCGTCCCGTAACAGTGGCAGTGGCTCCACTCCACCGCCCACGCACGAGCGCGGGCCAGGCCTCTCGACTCGGCACGTGCGCTCGCCGCGTCATCCCCATGGCCACGGCCGTCGTTCCACTCCGCCACGCGGCGCCGACCGTTCCTCGCGCGTCTAGCTCCTGGCAGCGCGTGCCTGCCGCTGCGCACGCCTGTCTCCCACGCGGAAGGCGCCTCCTCCGCTGCCGGCGCTCCCTGACCACCGTCTCGGCTGCGGCGGGGACTTCCTCCGGCGATTCGGCTCAGGCAGATGCCGACGGCGCGGGCGCGTGGGACGCCTTCGGCGGCGTCAACGTGCTCGCCGCGGGCACCGGCGAGGCCGTCCAGCTCACGGACCTGTGGGATCCCACCGAGGTACTCGCTTCCAGTTCGGACTCGAGCCAATTTTGTCCCTTCACGTTTGCGTAGCTTTCGAGTCGTCGCATGCTGAACTTGTGGCGTGTTCACGCGTGCAGGGTGTGGCCGTGGTGGCGCTGCTGCGGCATTTCGGCTGCTTCTGCTGGTGAGGGCATCGCTGTGCGATACGATGCATGTTTCCAAGTTTCTTTTTTCTTAGTACTTTGTTGTGACTGCTGAATGAACTTTGGCCGTGGCCGTGTGCGCAGCTGGGAGCTGGCCTCCGTTCTCAAGGACTCCATGGCCAAGTTCGATTCCGCGGGGGCTAAACTGATCGCCATTGGCGTTGGAACTCCTGATAAAGCTCGCATTCTGGCCGATCGGGTAAATGAGCTCTTCGCGCTGAATTCTGTCGAGTCCCTGGTTTGGATGCGCAGAAATTTAATTTCTGAGACGTGTGCAACTGCAGCTGCCGTTTCCTCCGGAGTCCTTGTACGCAGACCCCGAACGCAAGGTGACCATTCTCTCTCCGAACTGATCGGCAAGCCCTCTTGACTGTGCAATTACGAACTTGATGAAATACCTATATATAACTGCCTGCAACTACAAATCGTTCCAGGCGTACAATGTGCTCGGACTGTACCACGGTGTACGCCGGACCCTCTTCAGTCCGGCTAGTGTAAGCATCTCCTGACTGACAGAGCTTTGTACAGTTATCCAATGAACGTGCAACCCTGCTTCCATTAGAAACTCCTTTGCATAATTACACTTAATGTGAATGGTGGTGTCTGTGAAGGCCAAAATATATTCGAGGCTCGACTCGATCAAGAAGGCGACCAAGAACTACACGCTGGAAGGTACGCCGGCCGACATCACCGGCGTCTGGCAGCAGGTTGAAATCATCTGCACACGCGCCTGTGATGTGCAACATCCATAATTTTACGGATATGAAGAATCTCATCTGCTGCTTGTTTCTCAATTCTCGACAGGGCGGAATGTTCGTGTTCAGAGGGAAAGAGCTGGTGTACGCGTGGAGAGACGAAGGCACAGGCGACCATGCTCCCCTGGACGATGTCCTCGGCGTCTGCTGCAGTGTTCCGGTGGCTTAACGTTTTCTTATAAACCGGATTTGTGACGCTCTATAGTAGTAGTATACTAGTGCATATCTCCGCCAAATAAACTGAAACCCACTGCTTATGGAACGATCTGTAATTTCGTTACCCCAAAGTAATGAAATTCCAGGGGCAATGAAAAAAAAAACTGAAAGCCATCTCTGTTTTCATCCATCAGATTCGCTGATGCAGGTCATGCGAATCAAAACAGAGATATTCACGATCCACGAACATTTTCTTTGCTTACTCAAATACTACTGTAACAGGTTCAGATTCCAGCGATTTTGAAGTAGAGGTTTTACATTTGCAATAACGCAATCGAAAATCTCCGCATCTTCTGCGGAATTCATGCCCTACGAGCTTGTAAGCTTCAGCAAGCAACACGTGCACAAGAAAATGTCCACCTGGTAGATAACCTAGCAAAAAAGAACTGGCCTCATAATCCCCACTGCCCATTATGCTATTGTGAGTCAGAAACAAATGATCATGTCTTCACACAATGTAACTTTACTGAAGCAGTGTGGGCAATGGTGGCAAATCAATTACAACTACTGCATGACTGCTTACATTTACTCCACAGGGTGCCATGCCAACCAGTGGATGCGATCAATAGGAAGGAAAAATCCAAGAAAAAACAAAAGCAGATTTGGTGGCAAATTTGGAAAGAGAAGCCGCATATTTTTTGAAACGGCAAACAAAATGCTAGCTCAAGGTCAACTTCTTCAGACTGCAGCCCAACAGTGTTTCACTCAGAACACATGACAATATTGCTTTTTTTTAGAATAATGACAATGGCCCTGTTCGTTTCCTGCCCTCTAAAATTTAAGCACCGTCACATCAAATAGAATCTTATTATTTATGAATATTTCGATCAATTTAATGACAAAACCCTATTGACAGATTGTGCTAATTTTCGAGATGAATCTAATGAGCTTAATTAATTTAGATTTTGTTAAAGTGATGCTACGAGTAACCGTCTTCTAATCATGACTTAATTAACCTCATTAGATTCGTCTCGTAAATTAGTTTAGGGGCCTGTAATTTATTTTATAATTAAACTTTATTTACTACTTCTAAATAGTAAGATTCTTTTTGATGTGACAGCTCTAAAGTTTAGACCTCAGGAAACGAACACACCCAATATTGCATCTATAAGAGCTACCGTGTAAAGCTTCAGTTTCATCCCTGTTGCTGCTCTGTGTTTGGTTTTGTTATTTCGCTGGGTCTGTCGACCAGCCTGCTAGGTGTGTTCGTTTACTGGGTCTAAAATTTATAGCTGTCATATCAAAAAGAATTTTATTATTTAGGACTATTAAATAAAGTTTAATTATAAAATAAATTACATGCCCCTAGACTAATTCACGAGACGAATCTAATGAGGTTAATTAAGTTGTGATTAGAAGACGGTTACTGTAGCACAACTTTAGCAAAACATGAATTAATTAAGCTCATTAGATTTCTCTTGAAAATTAGCATCAATCTGTCAAAAGGATTTTGTCATTAAATTGATTGAAATATTCATAAATAGTAAAATTCTCTTTGATATGACAATGCTAAATTTTAGAGAATACTAGTAGGAAACAAACAGGGCCTTTGAATGGTTCTCCTGCTTTTTTTCCAAAAAAGAAAAAAAAATCCACATGGCATCTGGGAGAACCTGCTGTTCTTACTTGTGGCTAGCGCCCCAGCCAGCAGTCCACACTCACACC
>JAUNZO010001854.1:0-54458 GCA_031894775.1 Chloris gayana | reverse complement strand
AAAGGAGGTAGAGATTACTCGGAGCTTGTCTTCTTTAATGGTTGGCTTAAATTCACGAGATGTAGGTGCGTACCGGCTCTCCAACCTTGAGTGGTACTGGTACACACGTCCACCTGCGTGACATATACCACCGCTGCCGTGTTGTAGCGTGTGCTGACGGCATATACGGTTGCAGCTGCCGTATACAGATCGCCGTACGTGTCGTTGGCGGCAGCTGGCGCGGCAAACCCCAAATGGACGTCGCAGCTGACGCGATGCCGGCGGCTAAGCAAAAACAGCCACGACGACGGCGCGTCTCGTCGCGTTCATCCGCGGATAGAAGAACACAAGGCCGGCACCTGAAACCGTGTACGTACACGTGCGACAGCGGCAAGCGAGGGTGCGCGGCGGCGCCGCCGTGCAGCAACGGTGATGAGGAAAGTAAATTTGCGAGACGTGCCGTGTTCAGGACGCGTCTCGGCCGGCCTGGCGGCGGGAACTGAGAGAGAAGTGGTGCAACCGTCGCAAGAGCGACGGGTACGATTCTTCAGTCCGCCCATACTATGCTCCTCATGTCGGCGCGCGGCGTGTGTGTGTCGTGTGCGCTTCGTTTTGTTTTCTGAATATGGACATGTGCGCGCGGCTGCAGGCAAAAGCAGATCTAGGATGAGGGGGGACTACTAGCTAGGTTGGGTGGGTGGCATTGTGTTTTGATTGGAAAAAAGATTTTGGCTATGACGAAAACTTGTATCGCGCGGCCATGCCACTGGGGACAATAAAGCGCGGGGAAGCATCAAACAACGCGTGGCGCGGGCCGTGTGGGCACGGTATATGGCTGCTTGCTCTTGATCACGGCGCGTTAAACGGTGTACCAGTGATGATGGGGCCGCACAGCAAGAGTAGTCTGCTGACGCGTACTGACTTGGTACGTGAGCGTTTTGAGCGTTGTTCCAATAGCGACCGGTGGACAGGAGTCACTTTTGTTATCAGTACTTGGACTTAGGTCCCTGTTCGTTTCCTCGTCCTCTGAAATTTAAGATCGTCAGCATTAAAGAGAATCTTATTATTTATGAATATTTCGATCAATTTAATGACAAAACTCTTTTACAGATTGGTGCTAATTTTCGAGATGAATCTAATGAGCTTAATTAATCTATATTTTGCTAAAGTGGTGCTACAGATAACCGTCTTCTAATTATGACTTAATTAATCTCATTAGATTCGTCTCGTAAATTAGTCTAGGGGCATGTAATTTATTTTATAATTAAACTTTATTTACTACTCTAAATAGTAAGATTCTTTTTTATGTGACAGCTCTAAAGTTTAGACCCCAGGAAACTTGGGGTCTAAATTTTATAGATGTCACATCAAAAAAATCTTACTGTTTAAGAGTACTAAATAAAGTTTAATTATAAAATAAATTACATGCCCTTATACTAATTTACGAGACGAATCTAATGAGATTAATTAAGTCATGATTAGAAGACGGTTACTCGTAGCATCACTTTAACAAAACATAGATTAATTAAGCTCATTAGATTCATCTCGAAAATTAGCACCAATCTGTCAAAAGGGTTTTATCTTAAATTGATCGAAATATTTATAAATAGTAAGATTCTCTTTGATGTGACAGTGCTAAATTTTAGAGGGGAGGAAACGAACACACTCTTAGTTCATGCATGAAATAAATATATATAACTGGATAATAATACGTACGTGGCATAGGATGCTTCTCATTTTGTTTATTTTCAGGGAGAATCAGCGTTGATGGTTGTATACTTTTGTAGATGCCGAATTTTGATCCATTATCTAAAAGAAAGAGCTATGAGAAGTAGGGTATCTCCTACAGAAATCTTCTCTCTCTTTTCTTTTTCTGACAGGATCTCTGCTTTAGAAATAATACATAGGGGGCTTTAACCATATTATAATTACTTGGTCAGTGTAATGTGTGCCAATGTCTTTCTCCTCCATCAATGTTATGTGTTTGTACTGCTTCTGTAATTTCTGGTTTGTTACAACTTTGTAATTGTTGATGGATGAGCTTGGTGCTAATCCATGTATATCAATAAATTTACACTATTACGGCTACTATAGCGACGGAAGGAAAAAGCATATAACGGCGCTAGCTATCGTGCACCATCGTTAAAAATCATAGTGATTTTTAGCAGCGGACCATTTTACGGCCCGCCGCTACAAATATCATTTAGCGGTGCCCTGCAAAGAGGCCCGTTCCCATAACCCAGTCCACACACCCCCAAACCCTAGCTTACACCGAAATATAAAAAGGCCACATTCCCACTCCCTCACCCGTTTCTAGCCCCCCCCCCCCCACACTCTCTCTCTCTCTCTCTCTCTCTCTCTCTCTCTCTCTCTCTCTCTCATCCACCGTCGTCGGCCATCCCGGCCAACGTGGCGGCGACGCAGCTAGATCCCTCACTCCCTCACGGCGGCGCGACCGACCCTCCCTCGCGCGGTGGTGCGACCCTGTCCCTCCATACGCGGCGGCGCTGCCGCGCCCTCCCTCCCCGGTGCGGTGCGACACAACCACATCCCTTCTCGGGCGGCGGCGTTGCCGTGCCCTCGTCCCTCCCCGACGCGGCGCGGCCTCCCTAGATCCACCTCGGTGTCCGAGCCGGGAGCAGCGCTATAGCGAGGGCCCCGCATCCGGCCCCCTCCAACGGGCAACGCGCGGGCGGACCGGGGAGAGGGCGTCTTCGACATCGGTGAGGTTGAGGCGTCTTCGAGGGCGGTGCGGACCACGGCAACGTGGCAGTTGGCCCGGCCTAGCGTGGGCCTAGCGTTTTTTTTTGTTTCTTATGGGAACGATAGCGATGGGTGAAGATCTTACCCGCCGCAACTATCTTCATCTTTTACGGTGGTTTGTGATGTTTGTGCTGCTATTGAAGATTATTTGTAGCTACAGAGCCGTAGCAGCGGGCTGCCATACCCGTCGTTGCAGTGGGTTTGGCTCACCACTATAGGTCGTTTTCCTAGTAATATTAGGTACACATGGATTCTTCCCGTTGTAATCGCGTAAAGATTATTTTTATAATTATATTTCATTCTTATTTTAAACAAGGTAGAAACAAAAAAATAATATTCCCTATTCACTGCTAAATTACAACGTGAGTTCTAGAGTTCAAGGGTGTGTCAAACAAAGCCTAAGTTTAGTTCCAAACTTGGTATTCCCTTCATTCTTTTTACGACGTTAGGACAAGGTATTTAGTTCAAAAATGAACTAATCTTCTTGTCCTAACGTCAAGAAAAAAGAACAGAAGAAGTATGTTATTAAATCCATGATAGATGACAAAGTCTAGTGATATGCGTACTAACAAATAAATATCAAAATTGATGATACATGCGTTTTGCAAAAAGAAGTTTACATGTATGGAAAATATAGGATGCTTTGCAATGCTTATGGAACCGTTTACACTCAATAACTACTTTAGAGTGCCAAATAATAAAATAGCAAAACACATATTACCGTGCTATATTAGACTAACTAAATTAATGTTCAAATGCTCTTTTTTTCTCTATGGCCAGGCTACACTATATATTTATGCAGACCTACAATCAAGGGGTAACACAAACAGCGAGACAAGTACTATCAGTACAACACAATAGAGGGTCTCACTCCACCATAGAGAAGACTAGTAACACAAACACTGTCGACGGGGCAAATGTTGCCCCACTCCCTCCTTTTTTAATCATCATTCTATAGTAGTAGGGAGTGGGACATATGTCCTTTGATATCACTATAATATCTAATCTACTAATACAAAATTTTCTTTGTATCCCACAGTAATTGTGTACATTTGTAGTTTCACCATAATGTTTATCAGTTTTAATTTATTGGTCATGTGAATTTGTATTTATAATTTGTATTTGTCACTGTTATTGGCATCTACATGGGCACAATTAAGTAAAGACATATACTCGAGTCATAGTATTTTTTTACCAATAATTCAGCGTCATTGTAGTCAAAATCAACAAGCAAACCATGAATTATATAGCCAAAATATCAACAAGCAAACCTTCATTCCATATTTAGCAAACTAATCAAGTTGTCTTTTGACTGAATACGGCAAACCATAACGCCTTGACCACCGCTACCCACGTGGCTTAAGGCTTGAGGCAGATCTGTAATATAGGGCATTATATAACAAGCAAACCTTCATTCCATATTAAGCATACTAATCAAGTTGTCTTTTGAGTTTTGACTGAAGACTACTACAGCAAACCAGAACACCCTGGCCACCGCTGCCCGCGTGGCTGGAGACAAACGTACAAACGCTTGGCGTGACTCAATGCTCCAGGGGATATGTACACCTTTCACAGACAAGAAGTCAGGACTGATCAAATACTAATACGACACGGCAGCCGGAGAATTTATGAAACCACAAGGGCAGATTGTCCTAGCATCGAAGATCATCATGGCATCGAGTTCGAGTGGGTATCTGCGGTTAGTAATTAACCTGTCGAATGATGGTATATGAACCTTTTATCGTAACTTGTCGAATGTTGCATCGCTGTATGAAAAGAAGCATCCGCACAACAAACATGTCAACACATCGAGACAATGTAGTAGATGAGCGAGGTCTCAACGTGCTTTATACCATTTGTAACTTGTATTTGGGCTGCAGTGGTCCCCAATCTACATGCATGCATGGAACCCAAATATATGGACGATCCAATGAACATATAATAACACCACAACCAAGTTAACTCTTAACACTAGGATCTGTCGCCCGAAGGTGGAATTATTATATCAGAGCTCAAGTTCATGTTAACGAATGATTTCATACATGCTAATGTTTCTTATAAAGCTCGAGATTGTAATCAAGTAACTCATACCCTAACTGCTATGGGATGTGCGATGGTAGAGGATATTGATTATGTAATAGACAGCTTACCCACTTGTATCCATGTGATGGTTGCCTGCGATTCTGTGGCACATCCGTTTCAATGAAGTTTCTTTCCATGTAAAAAAAAAGTTTTGAATAGCATTTCATGCCAATAATCACTCAGAATCTTCCACTTCCAGTTAGATATCTTTCTATTCTACAGGAGTCTGCTTTCAATGATAAATTAGATATTGAATAAAATCAAATTTCAAGACAAATATCAGCTAGAATTTTTGTGGCAAGCACATAGCCTCGTAAGTTATGGACGCTCTACACCCCAAATAAGCATGACTGAACTGAAAACTGACTACCTACACTCCTGTGTTTTCTGGTGTTTAGCATCTGACCATAGCATTAGAGCGGATAAGAGTGAAATTGTGGCTGTCTCAACTCGTAACCTGCATGGACCAAGGCCCACAGGGTCTGCACCTGCTGCTTTCAGTGCATCTATCTCCTCTTTTGTGAAGTCTGCACGATATGGATGATAAACAGTGCACATTAGATCCATAAGTATAACAACAAGTTGACATAAGTTTCTTTTTGTGTCAATGTTAAAAGCAACTGAACCCACTAGACATTATGTCAATATATGAAACTTGGCACAGCTAAAATTCAATGAAATAATATTATGTATTATCATCTCTGCTTCTCTACATTGTAAATCCTTACCCTAATATTGTTAAATTTAATATTATTTATATTTGTTTCATGATCACCTGCTCATTAAGAGCAATCGACTAATGAAAAATGAAAATCATAATACACAGATTCGGAATAAGAAAGCACTAAGCATCTGCATAAACAAATGGGATTTATAGTGACCATTGTCACTCTTATTTAAATTTTGAGTCAGATTTGAGTTACCTCCTTCAGGTCCAATAATCAAAAGCCCACTTTGTTCATTGCTGGATTTTGGCAGAACACTCAAAAGCGGAGGCGCTTCTGCTGATGCTAAGAAAGCAAGCCTTGATTGTGACACCTGATAGAGAAAATGGTTAGCAATGGAATAAAAAATGCTGTGAAAAAAAGATTTGGACAAGTTTGATAAGTCATGCACACAGGAACACCAAGATGTCCCTTGCAAAAAAAAGGAACATCAAGATGCAACGATAGTTATGGTGGTTTTACATGCAGATGCGTATAACCAATTCTATAAACGGAAATTTTCATTCAAACAATAATGTACTGTGGAACTTTCATATCCCAAAAAAGATGACAGCTGTATGAACCAATACATTCTTCTAACATACAATAGTCTGCAGAAATCAAGGTTGATCTGTAAAGAATACTATTACTTAACCACAGAAGGAAAAGAAATATGAGAAGATTGCTCAGAAGGTTACTACATGTATTCTGCATAGATAATAAAATATGGGTGATACTTACAACAGGAAGAACCTTGTCTATTGGCATTGGGGGCTTCAAAGACATTTCATGTATTCTCTGACCTAAAGAAGAGAAAAATAACGCAGTTAGTTTATTTTAGACTCTTAGGAAAACAATAACAATGCATTTTGTTAGATTGGATCTTTTTGTCCTTTTGCATTGAAAGTCACAATTCCACGGGGACACCACACCAGGGACATGTATCAATTGAGCATAAACTACAAAACTAATTAATAGACCATGGAGGAATCAAAGGTCATACATTGTTTAACAGCAGCCAACACGAGACGTTGCAACCTGTCCACCCTATTTTCCGCTATTGTATGACATCGTTCCGTCAGAAGAGGTGTAACACTACAAGCTCCAAGCTCCTGAATACAGAAATACATAGTCAGAAACTATCAATGAAGAAGCAGAAAACCCAAATGGTAACATACAGTACATTTCTCGATAAGCCAATCTGCACGTCCGCCTTTCAGGGTCCCTGGGGATCAGAATCATAAAATGGTTACAGGATGCAGTAAAAATCTACTCCTACTTGTTTGTATAGTTTTATTTCATGAGACTCACCAAATGCAGCAAAGACATGCCATTGGATGCCTTGAGGAGCAATGTGCCTAGCATCCTCTAATAACTCAACATCTGAGCCACTCTTGTCAACTTTCCTTATGGATCCTTCAACTAAACCACCCACTCCATCAAAAAGTTCAACCCTTCGAAAGTTTGTGCATAGTTTTAGGAGGCATACAAGTAATTCTCATGAACACATAAAGTAAAGAATATTGTGAAAATCCAAACTGTGAATAAGAGCGAGTGTTCTGCACTAGTCAAAATCAACATGAAAAGTAAGGTCGCTCAGAAAATGTGAAACAGATATGTACTAGGTATGACATGTCCTTGCATGGCCGGACCAGTTAAAGCAGTTCTTAGACAGTCATAAACTAATTTCCTGAATTGAAATGTTTAAACTGAAATGTAAACAATTAAATAGGCATGCCATTTTTCATACGTTGAACGGTTGAAGTATCAAACCGCTTTACAGTACAGCACAAAGTTATGTGGCCAGCAACAAACATGCAAGCTATTGTAATTTCAGTACTGTATAATGCGAGAAGATAGGAATGACACAAACATAAATAGGAATATCCCATCCCCATTCAAACGTTTTCTCCGGTTGATGCTAGTAAACAAATATACAATTTGACGTTGAGTTAAAGAAGTGAAAGCAACGGTACAGACCTGTCATTGATGCTAAGGCGCAAAACCCGGGTCATGTGCCAAAACTCATCTCCTTGGACGCGAACCACCTCACCCTGAGAAATAATATCGATTTCAGTTACAGCTGCAATGAAGCGAGCCACAGAAAGCCAACGCAGGACACATGTTAGACGAAATGTCCCGAGGTAAAAGGGTAAGAAAGAAGGCAACGATCCTATGAGAATGCTTCACGGAACTTGCATTGTCTCCGAAATAAGTCAAAACAATACTGGATCGACATTTTATTTCCGAAGAAAGCACATACATAGAAAATTTGAAGCCCAGCACGCGCCCAGCAGGAACGAGCACACGGTGTTCGACAGAATGCCTATTCGGTGGATGGCAGTCACAGGGGGGCAGCAAACGTGCTCACCTTCGAAGAGGGAAGAGACGGGGTGTGGAACCGCGGCAGCCCACCACGAGCGCGACTCTCGCCTGCGGCTCCGCTGTGCGCGCGCGTCGCGCCGGCGAGGAAGAGGCGCCGCACCCGAGGCGGGGGCACGCGGAGTAGCGCCGAGAAGGAGGAGGAGAAGGCAGCGGCGGAAGGCATCCCCGCGCCACGGCCTGGTATCCCACAGCAAAGGCGGGAGGGAGCAAACGCCGGCGGAGCTCCGGTGGGGGATGCGCCGAGAGTGGAAGCGGCGGGCACTGGTTTTGTTAGGATGAGCATCAACTAGGCTCACGTGGACCTTTTTGCGATTCAGACCATGAGCAGGCCGGCCTTGTGAGCCGATGCGAGATCATGAAAGGGCTTTTACCACTCTGGCCCAACTTGTGTCGATTGAATGGGCTTTTCTTCTGCTGCTCCAGTTGGAACCGAATTGAACTGTTTTTGTTTTTGAAAGATAAATAAACCAAATCTAATTGCGCTGGCACGTCTTCCGCCGGATCGCGAAACCCCACATATAGAGCCCTTCTTCCCCCTCAGCTTGCTCTACCGCCGCCAACGCTCGTCAGCCATGGATCCGTCGCGACTCTTTCCTCCTTGGGTCGTGATGGACTGCTACGTGGATCTGGGCAGCGAGTTCCCCACCCTTAACGCGGGCGATCACGAGTGGGCGGAGATCAAGTGCTCGAACAGGAAGGCCTACGGGTGCGGGGACCACGGCCAGGCGCTACTCGATGGCTTCACCATCCTGGCACGCCTCGTCCACCACCCGAACCTCACCACATCCCTGCACATCCACGTGAACAGCGCAGCGGTCCGAAGCATTCAAGCGGAGCTCGGCGCCGGCGACGAGGAACCCCTACCCATCGTCAGTCCCGGGGCCTCTTTCCACGTCGATGGGGTTCGTGCATCGGGCTACGTCCACCTGGCCAACGAGAACCTCATCGTCCTCACCGTGAATTTCAGCCTCTCGTTCTACGACATGGGCGATCCCACCTACTACCTCGTCTACGACGCCGGCGACGCGTCGCTCGCCATGGTCCCGCACCTGTCGCCGTACACGCTGTTCTCCTGCCTGATGCCCATCCCGATGCGCGGCGGCGGCGGCGGGGACGAAGACTACGAGCTCGTCCTCTTGGCGAGCTTCTTGCGGTTCGAGGCGTCGCCGATGGAGTGCCGGCGGGAGTTCGACGATGCGGTCTGCGTCTGGGGCCCAGCAGCGCCACCGCCGACGACGGATGGCCCGGAGCGGAACGCTCCGTGGCAGATGAAGCGGTGGCGATTCACGAGCGAACGGGTCAACGAGCCGGATTGTTTCTGTACGCACATCAACTTCTCGTTCCAAGGCCACGCCATGTGGGCCGATCTCGCGCGGGGCGTCATGTACTGCGATCTGCTCGCCGCCCGAGGCAGATCCCACGTGGACGTGGACCTCATCGGATTGCCGCCGGGGTGCGAGCTCGACGACGACTCCAACTCCAGGGACAGAGAGCATCCGGAGATGTTCCGCACCATCGGCGACGTGGGGGTTCCATCAAGTTCGCCTCCATCTCCCGCACGGAGGAGAACGTCGGTGACAGGACGGTGGCCGTGTGGACTCTGCACTGGGACAGCAAGAGCTGGACGCGGGACGAGGAGGTGTTCAGTGTGAGAAGCCTCTGGGAGCTGGAGGACTTCAAGCGGGCGGGTTTGCCGGAGATGGAGCCCAAGTGCCCTGTCCTGTTGAAGGATGGCTCCCTCTGCTTACTGCTGCCAAACAAGCGCATGACAAGCGAGGATTCCCTGGATGATTACATATGCAGCATTGACTTGAGCAGCAAGACCATTCTGTGGTCCGGACGTCTCTGCCACTTTAGTACCACTCAGCCAATCATCTTGCCATCCGATTTCTTCAAGGATCTCCACCCTCTCAATTGACTTCATGCTATGTTCCTCTCAGCGAGTAGTTTGTCCAAAACATATTTAGTCGTTAGGCCAATCTCAATGGGAGTTTCATGGATACGATTACCTAGAGTGACACGTCATCTAAAAGTGTTTGAAACTAGGATGAAACACCCTCTCTCAATGCATAGTTTCATTATTGTTGTTTTCTAGGTTACATGCAAGATACAAGGTGTCTAGGTAATCGTGTATAGAGAGTTTCATCCTCATAAAACTCATTTCACCTCTCTCCTCATTAATACACTGCCACATCAACAAAAATGCCTACGTGGCACTCTATTTATTGCCCATGAAACCCCACTCGAGACTGGTCTTATTAGGTGACCCGAGTGCTCCCGTTCAGTCGGACCTACTTCAAACTGCACACCGAACAATTTTAATAAAGAAGTGTATGTGGTACATGTTGCATTGTCATCTATAATTATGCAAAATTTGAGCTGTAAGATTATATAAGTACTAATTGATTGGGAGTTTGGTATGAAAGTTACCCCATATTGTTCAAGCTCTCTCTCTCTCTCTCTCTCTCTCTCTATGCTTGTACAAGTGTTTGCTGCAACTCAATCAAACTTTGCATGGATATTAACAAGTGTTTCTTGCAGATTAATTTTATTGCAACTCAAATTTTGTGAGTAATTAATTTTATCATTATTTGGAGCATGGGAGTACCTACTTATTGTGAACGGTTGGCTGGCTACAATGTTGGAATTACAGTCATGTGGTTTTGTTAGGTTGTTGTCCCTATTAGGATGAAAGAAGTACCGAAACGATCCGAAGAAACCTCAATTGTTTTTACTTTTTGTATTTTTTCTCGAAAGCAAAAAAATAAAAACGATACCGACGGAAACAAATTTGGCGCCGGTATTGCGGAAAAAGTCAAAAATGAAATTACTGCGATTAAAATAGGTGCTATCGATCGGAAATCGATATTAACAATGGAAACATGAATTCTAAAGTATATGAAACATATATTTTAGTAATTGAATATGTATGGTAACAAAAAACTTTATATGATAAAATAATACCCATAATTATGTGTCAATAAATAAATAAAAATTGCTAGCAGCTTAGCTTTATCATTAGTATCTATAGTCAGTTGCTTTGGAAGTTAATTAAGGTATTGAGTAATTATGGACATGGCTATATGGAAAAGAAAGGCTCCAAATTAGAAGGAGCCAAGAATTTTGCACCTAGAGCTACCATTTATTTGGGATTGGTACTGTTACTTGCCATTTGAAAGGATAACTATAATTAGAAATTAGAATACAAAAATAATATGCAGAAATAATCAAAAGAGTGTAGAATTGTTTTCACTATCACTTCCACGAATGACTACCACTTTTGTTTCCATTTCTTCATAATATCATTTATGAATGTTGCGGTCAATAAAATTTGAAAATATGCCTCGGTTAACTGATAATTACCATTTTTATTTCATCCCTAGTCCTTATTTGGATGCACTAAGTATTTACAAGCCTAAGTAACGACAGTTTTTACCGTGTCCATATAAGCTACCACAATATATCAATAGAAGTTTGGACCAAAACCATGATGTGTTTGGCCCTATATTTTGTTTCCAAAGATAACATCATGATTTCGTGAACCTTATTAGATTGTATCATAAACTATTCCTTCTATACCAAAGTTCTGCATACCAAACATATTTTGCCTATAAAAATTATTTATCTTCAACTAGATTTTTAGCCATCGCGAAGAGTAAATTATCATATTATTGGATGCGACAAGATTTATATTAGTATATTGAAGGCAACGTACGTGTGAGTGAGTCTTCGACTCAACGCGAGTGTTTTATGTTTGCTCATGAGACAATATGTGCTCCTATGTTGGATCTTCCACTCCCATTGCCACATGTGACTGGTCGACAATGGGTTGAAAAGTATTTGCGTAACTCGCAAAGTGTTACACCAACTTACACATGTATCCCGACGCATTCCTTGAGCTGCATCAAAACTTTGTTAATTTTCATGGGCTGCGATGTACACAAAAGGTTGATTCTATAGAGGCATTAGGTATGTTCCTATGGGCTTGTGGTACTGCACAGTGTACAAGACAGATCAAGCACAAGTTTGACCGTTCTTTAGACACAATAAGTAGAAAGATAGATAATGTGGCAGATGCTATGTATTCATTTGCACACGGTTATAGCTCTAAAGGACTCGAGCTACAGAAAAATTAGTTAAAGTCTCATCCCATATTCACCGTTCTTTGATGGATGCATAAGTGCTTTAGATGGAACTCACGTTCGCGTACGAGTTAATCGTGAGTCACGTTTGGACTACCTGAATAGAAAAGGATGGACAAGCTTTAATATACTAGCAATAGTGGACATGGAAATGCGGTTCACATATGTAGGTGCAGGGAGGGCGGGGTCTAGTCATGACATGTCGCTTTTAAAGGAATGTTTGGAGAGACCAATGTACCCACATCCACCACCAAGTTAGGCTGCTTATTTGTGGATTTTTTTTTTTTGAAACATATTTGTGGATTTCATGCTACACGTTACAGGGAGCGTTGTGTCACTATAATTTTATGACATTCTTGTTTTGTAGGAAGGTACTATCTCGTGGACTCTAGCTATGCATTGCGTGAAGGTTATTTGGGGCCATATCGGAATACAAGGTACCATCTTGAAGAGTTTGCCCAAGAGGTGATGATAGTGTAGGGGAAAAATTTAACTACTAGCATTCTAGGCTTCGCAATGTTGTGGAACGAGTGTTTGGGGTGGTTAAGAACAAGTGGAAAATATTGGAAGGTGTACCATTTTATGAGATAGATAAGCAAATCAAAATGATAATTGCATGCTTTGCTCTGTACAATTTTTTGTTGGACCGCGAACAAGCTAGTGCGGCAGACATGAACATGCTTCCAAATGCGCACATAGCAACATGTCGGCATGGGTGGCAGCAAATACTACTGCTAATATGGAAAGTGTGTGAAATTAGATCGCAGTCGGGCTCTCGCTAATGTAGTCCACAGGCATGGGACTTTCAGTCAGCTATATTTTAGCTACATACCTGTATTCTTGCGTTCAACACGAATAATACCCATATTTTAGGTAGCTTGTATTCATGGTTGACAAAATAACATGTGCATGCAGGTGCTTAAACACATTGTTGAGGCCATCGTGTATGTCCAGAGGACGATAGATTGAGCACGAATGCAGCTACTTATGTCCCTATCATATAGTATGATCATGTGTAATTGTAGTGTCATAAGTTGTATGTCCAGTTATTTGAGGCGATATGTTATTTGGAAGACTATTACACGTGAAAATTCTGGAATCGTATTTGTAGCGACCCGTATTTCTAATTGTGTTGTACGAACTTATCATTTGTAATGAACTACTTTTACAATAGTAAAAAATTGCATGTGGATTGCCTGGGTTGTTTTGACTGTATTGGCTTCAAATTTTTTAATTAAAATAAAATCTAGCTGAGGTACTGTTGGATGGCTGGTAGCAAGGTTGGTTGCTGTCTGTCAACAGCAGTACCAACAGAAGCCAAAAAACGGCAAGCGGAACAGGCCCAATGATTTTGGATCTGTTAACCTACCTGTATCTACTCATCTTTTCTTCTGATTGCTCTCTAGGCAAGTAGCAAAAGGTATTTTATAATTCTATATTTTTTTCCTTGTGATTTATCTCTTGGTATCCGTCATTCATATTTTGGTGATTTATGCTGCTTGAATGTAGGTGATTCGGAGCACTTTCGAATCAGCTTGGCAGTGGCATCGGCCATCGGGTGTGCAATAACACCCGGAGAGGTTTATATTCTTAAGATTCCCATTATTTGTTACAGAAAAGGCACATGCGCATTTCAGTTTACAGCTTTCAAACATTATGTCTGTATAGTTGTTCTTTAGTAACATATATACACATTTTGTTGCCCTCGTCAATAAGTGCCTAATTATGATACAACATATAGCTTCTCTAAATCTAAGTGTCTTGTGCATTAAACTTTGTTCTGCTTCTACTTTATTCTTTCTTTTCTTGATTTTATATTGCCAATAAAATTAACCATTATCTTTTCATTAGTCAAGGAGGAAAAAACCTCTGACGCATTGCATTCAACTCATGAAAATGGCACCATCGAACCCCTTGTTTCTTAGTGGGGAAGGCATTTATACACAACAAATTGAAAGATTTATGCAAGTTAATGTGACTAATGTCTTTGATATAGATAGTTCAAACGTGCATATATTTGATACTCCCTCCGTTCACTTTTATATGTCGTTTTGTAGTTGGACAACGGAATTAAGAAGAAGTAAAAAGTTAGGTGTACTAAAAATGAGAAGGAGAAATATAGAGATAGAGATGTAATGAAAAAAGGAAATATTGTATTGGGAAGAGTGAAAGATGCATTGAGAAGTGAGAATGTCATGTAATTGGAGAAAAATGGGGAGACTAGAATGACATGTGTCGGTGTAGGGGATCGGGGTCCCCCTAACCGGGCACGGACGTTTCCGGCCCACGGACGAAGACGGCGGCCGTGGATGAGGAAGTCCTCAAGACTCACGAAGCCCACGAGGCCCATGAAGGCCGGAGGAGCGAGAGCGTTGGAGGAGACGAAGCTTCCCGGTAGCTTCCTCCGGCGCCCCAACCACCCGGAGTTAATGCGGCACTCGAGTGTCCGCGGCGACGCCGCAGCCGACGAGACGTGCGCGCGTCTTCCCCATGCGCCGCGTCTCGGGAAGCCACGCCGCTACGGCGCCAGGAGGGCTCTTGGCCAATAGGATGGAAGAGGCTTGGAGCCCGAATCGAGGAGAAGAGATCGCAACGGATTTTGTCGAGATCGTGTCGGGATATCCCACGAAGGGCCGGACCCCCACCGGCGTCCGGTACCCCCGGTACTTGTACAGGTGCTTCTCCCCTTACCCTATAAGAGGAGGGGGACTCCCGTGTAAGAGGACAACATTCGAAGACACACACACACGAGCAGGACGTAGGGTATTACGCATCCATTGCGGCCCGAACCTCGGGTAAACCCTCTCGCGTTCTTCGTTTGTTCATCTTTCGCGCTAGACGAAGTGAATCCGTCCTTCCCCGAGCCTATCCGAAGGGAGCCTTGACAGGCCCCCATTTGGAGGTGTGCTCACACACCGACATTTGGCGCGCCGGAAGGGGAGGTGTCGTAGATTTCGCTCGCGCTACGAAACTTCCACGCAACCATGCAGAGATCCTCGGACACGCCGCGGACGGAAGATAGCGTCTCCGCCTAGGCGTCCACAGAGCGTCGTCGCCGCGACCGTCGTCGCGCGGGCCGCTCGGTTCACGGCGACCGTCACGGCGCCTCGGCGGCCGAGCATGCAGCAGAGGACCAGCGCGGCGCCGACCGCCACGCCCGAGCCGTCACGCCGCTCGCGTCCGAGCGCGCCATCGCGCGTCGCCTCTTCCAGAAGAAGAGGGGGACGACCCCTTGACCGCCGTGAAGACCATGCTCAACAACCCGCCGGCGGGATCGGTGGGGGAGAACAGGCCAAAGAGTGGCTCACCGGAGTAGGTAAGCTCCCGGATACGGCGCGAGCCGGGCGCCGAGCGGGACCGTCACGCCAACCGCAGCAGCCCACCGACCGACGACAACCGCCGCGCCAACCGCGCCAAAGACACGCGCCCGCCGGCGGCTTCGCTCTCCGTCCACTCCCCGCAGTGCGGGGCGCCGTGACCTGCGCAACGACCTCACCGTACGCCGCCGTGAGGGGAAGACGCGTGCGTCGAGCATTGAGCGCTCGCGCGAGCGGGACGCGAGCGTGAGCGCACCTCCGCCCACAACCACGACGGCACGGAGGCGGAGACGTCCCCGAGCGCCACCCCAAGCGTAAGAGAAAGGAGCTCGACCCCTCGTTCCTCGGGGCTGCGCGGCCCTCTCAAAGCGCTCGCGTAGCGTCACGTGGCCCAGCAAGTTCCGCCCGGACCTTCCGTAAAGGTACGACGGCACCGCTCCCCCGACGAGTTCCTACAGATCTACTCCACCGCCGTCAAGGCCGCCGGTGGCTCGGAGAACATCATGGCCAACTACTTCCACCTGGCCCTCAAGGACTCGGCTCGGTCATGGTTCATGAACCCGGCGCCGGAGTCCATCGCCTCCTGGAAGAGCTTGTGCCGGAGTTCATGGCCAACTTCCGAGGGACGGCGAAGCGCCCGGACGCCGGATCGACCCGGACCGCATCGTCCGTAAGCCGGGTGAGACGCCGCGAGCGTTCATGCAACGCTTCGCCAAGTTCGCAACACCATCCCGCGCATCGACCCCTCCCGGTACTCTCCGCCTTCCGCCATGGCGTCCGAGACAAGGACATCCTAGGCGAGTTGGGCGTACACCAGCCGGAGACGGTCACGGACCTCTTCCGCTTGGCCGACAAGTGCGCCCGTCGCCAGAAGCCCAAGCATGGCACGACCCGCCCGCGAAGTCCAACACGGGTACCTCCTCTCCCAAGTCCGAGGGCACCCTCTCCAAGAAGCGGAAGAAGAACCTTACGCGCAAGGGTAGGGCGGAAGAGGTGGCCACGGCCGGAGGCCCGTCCCCAAGAGGGGCGCGGCGCCCACCTCCCGCGGGTACCGGCAAGTCGCCGCCTAAATCCCCGGATACTTTCGCGTGCTACTTCCACCGCACCAACGATCACGACCGATCGGAGTGCCGCTACATCCAGGCGAGTATCAAGCGGCGCGACGAGCGGCGGCGGCCGAGAAGGCCGAGAAGGAGAAGGAAGAGGAGAAAGAGGAAGTCGAGGCGTACCGCAGCGCGGACGACTCTATCGCCGTGATCGGCGGGGGCTCCTCGAGCTTCACGTCCAAAGGCGAGGCCAAGCGCTTCCGCCGCGAGGTCCTCGTAATCACCGAGGGCAAGGCCACGGCTCCCCGCCGAAGTGGGCGGACGTTCCCATCACCTTCGACAAGAGCGACATGGTGGGCCCCGACAATACCAAGGGGAAGATCCCTCCGGTCGTGTCGCCCACCATCCGCAACAAGAAGGTGGGGCGCACCCTCATCGACGGAGGCGCGAGCCTCAACCTCATCACCCCGAAGGTCTACGACTCTCGCAGCTGGGCGCGTGCCGAGCCGCAGCCCTCGCGCCCTTTCGTCGGTGTGCTCCCGAGTAGCTCCCGCCCCTTGGGCAGATCGAGCTCCCGGTCACCTTCGGCACCCGGAGCAACTTCCGCACGGAGAAGCTCCTCTTCGACGTCGCGGACATCGGCCTCCCTTACAATGCCATCATTGGGAGACCGGGCATAAACCAGCTTATGGCCATCCCGCACCACGCGTTCCTCACGCCGAAGATGCCGGGACCGAAGGGTGTCATCGTGGAGCGGGCGGATGCCGTCAAGGCGATGGCTTGCCTCGAGGACATCTTGGCGGCCGAGATGGCGGCAGAGGAGGACACCGGCGGGAAGAGGGCGCGCGACACCCCGGAGAAGCCCGCCGCGCAATCCGGCTCCAAGCGGGCAAAGCTTTCGGCACCCGGGGAAGTGTCTACCAAGAAGATCGCACTCGGGGCTCGGAGGACAAGACCACCACCATCGGTGGCGACCTCGACCCGAAATAGGAACTCGCGCTCATCACCTTCCTCCAAGCAAACAACGACATCTTTGCCCGGCATCCTTCGGACATGCCGGCATACCCAGGAGGGTGATTGAGCACCAACTCAAGGTCGACCCCGCCGCGAGGCCCGTGAAGCAGCGAGCGAGGCGCCAAGCCCCCGAGCGCGAAGACTTCATCCGGCCGAAGTCAAGAGGCTTCCGGAGGCCAAGTTCATCCGGGAAGTCACGCACCCGACGTGGCTCGCCAACCCGGTGGTCGTGCCCAAGAATAACGGCAAGATGCGGATGTGCGTGGACTACACCGACTCGAACAAGGCGTGCCCGAAGGACCCGTTCCCGTTGCCCCGGATAGATTCTCGTAATAGACTCCACCGCAGGCCGCGACCCGCTTTGTATGTTGGATGCGTACTCCGGTACCATCAAATCTGTATGGCTAGGGAGGACGAAGAGAAGATCGCTTTCATGACTCCCGCAGGGAGCTTTTGTTACGTGAGCATGCCTTTCGGTCTCAAAACGCAGGCCCCACGTTCCAACGAGCCATGCGCCTAACTCCGGACTCGCAAATCGGGAGGAACGTGGAGGCGTATGTGGACGACCTAGTCATTAAGAGCCGCAAGGCACCGTCTCTCCTGTTCGACTTAGAGGAGACCTTCTCCAATCTGCGCCGCAACCGGGTGAAGCTCAACCCGAGAAGTACATCTTCGGCGTACCAGCAGGGAAGCTACTCGGCTTCCTGGTCTCGCACCGCGGGATCGAAGCAAACCCCGAGAAGATCCGGCCATCGAAGAAATCCGCCCCCAAGGTGACTCAAGGACGTGCAACGCCTAGCCGGGAGCATGGCGGCCCTTGGCCGATTCATCTCGTGCCTAGGCGAACGCGCTCTCCCCCGTTCAAGCCGATGAAGAGGACGGACAAATTCGAGTGGACCCGGAGGCCGATGAAGCCTTACAAGACCTCAAGCCCTACCAATCCTCCGCGCCCGTTCTAGTCGCCCGGAGCCGGGTGAACCATCGCTCTCCGTACATAGCGGCTAACCCGCAAGTGGTCGCTGCGGCTCGGTGGTCGAGCGGCCGGAGCAGGCGCCTCGCGGTTCTCGGCGAACCAGCGGACGCGGGTGCCTCGACGGCTCGAAGGCGGCAGCCCAAACAGACCCGGGGCTCCGGATGCGACCAGCTCGCAGGCCTTGGAGCACCCGGGGCTGCGTACGCTCCCACTCACGACATGGCATGCGATGCGGCCGCTCCGGCCTGCCCGGTGGGGCACTCGGGCGGTCCCCGCCGCGACGACCCCCGCAGACGGTGTGGCTCCCTAGCTTCACCCGGGCTCCGGCTGCGACCTCGTCGCATGATTTGGGCGAGCGGTGGACCACGACCGGAAAAGCAAGGATGGGCGCGTTGATCCCACCCCACCCGGGGCTCCGGCTCCGACCACGTCTCGCATCATGGGCGGGGTGGGATCCGCTCCAACTACCCCCGACGTCGGCGCCGCGTCATCGCCGCATCACCCGGGGCTCCAGCCCCGGCTCCCACGACAAGCGAGAGCGAGCTTGGCCCCGCTTCCCTAGAATCCGAATCCCGCACGCGGCACATTCAACGCCCGTGTACTTCATCGCCGAAGTTCTGCGGGACGCTAAGACACGGCACCCGCAGTACCGTAAGATGCTCTACACAAGTACTTGTCGCGTCCCGGAAGTTACGGCACTACTTCCAAGGCCACCCCGTCCGGGTGGTAACGACGGCACCGCCGGAGACCATACTCGCGCAACAGAGAAGCAACCGGGCGAGTGGCCAAGTGGGCCGTGGAGCCGGGGAGTTCGACTTGTCCTTCCTCAAGCACACACATCATCAAGAGCCGGCTCTAGCCGAGTTCATCGCCGAGTGGACGCCCACCCCGGAGATCGAGCGGGAACAGCTTAGCACCCGGTGCAGCGAAGACGACGCGCCCGGCGACCACCGGACGATGTTCTTCGACGGTTCCCTCACCCTCAACGGTGCAGGAGCGGGGTGCTGCTGCTATCCCCAACCGGTGATGAGCTACGCTACGCGGTCCAGCCTACACTTCGTGTGCACCAACAACATGGCAGAGTACGAGGCTCTCTCGGCGGGATTGCGGATCGCGGCCGACCTCGGTGTCACGCGCCTCCTCGCCAAGGGGATTCGCAACTCGTCGTCAACCAAGTATCCAAGGAGTACCGATGCAACGACCCGCAGATGGCCGCATACCTCGCGGCGGTCGAGCGGATGGAAAAGAAGTTCAACGGTCTCGAGGTGCTTCACGTACCTAGGGGCGACAATCACATTGCCGACGAACCGTCCCGGTGGCCTCCACTCGAGCTCCAATCCCACCCGGACGTTCATGGAGATCTTGACATCCCCTTCGGCCTCCGACGCCGACCGAGCTCCGTACAAAGCAACAACAAAGCGCGGACGCACCCGCAGGATCCGCAGCACACGCGGAATAGAGAAGAAGCGCTTGCCGCCGAGCCGCAGGACGCCCGTTGGATGGACGACATCCTCGGGTACTGCGTGACGACATCCTTCCGGAGGACGACACGGACGCGGAACGCCTAGCCCGCCAAGCTAAGCGATACGCCATTGTCGATGGCAGGCCGTACAAGCGCAGTGCCAACAGCGTTCCGTCGAAGTGCGTGAAGACGGAGGAAGGCAACGACATACTCGTTGAGATCCACGAGGGCGAGTGCGGCAGCCACCACGCTCCCCGCACGCCGGTAGGGAAAGCCTTTCGGCAGGTTACTACCGGCCGACAGCCTCTCCAGGACGCCACCAGGTTGGTGCAACAATGCAAGGCATGCCGCTTTCACGCCAGCGTACGCATCCGCCCGCTCAAGCCCTTCAAACAATTCCCTTATCCTGGCCGTTCGCGGTTTGGGGTTTGGACATTGTAGGGCCATTTCCGACCGCCCGGTGGGTACAGTGGCTATATGTGGCCATCGACAAGTTCACGAAGTGGGTGGAAGCCGAGGCGGTGACAAAGATAGACCAAAACTCGGCGGTCGATTCATGAAGAATGTCATCGCAAGATTCGGGTGCCGCAGCGGATTATCACGGACAACGGGACCCAGCTCACGAGCCACGCATTCGCAGCATACCGCGATTCCCTCGGCACCCGGATCCGCTTCGCCTCAAGAGCCCACCCACAAAGCAACGGCCAAGTCGAACGCGCCAACGGAGAAATCCTCAAGGGTCCGAAAACAAGATCATTTGACCCGTTGAAGAAGAAAGGCTCCAAGTGGGTAACAGAGATCCAATCCGTGCTTCGGTCCCCGCGCACCACAGACGAGTCGAGCCACGGGCGAAACGCCTTTCTTCCTCGTGTACGGTGCGGAGGCGGTGCTACCCACGGAGATCCCGTTCAATGGCCCCCGAGTCGCCGCGTTTGACGAAGCCGACCAAAGCACCCGGCGGCACGACGACATTGACCTTCTCGAGGAGGCAAGACGACGAGTACTATCGCGAAGCGCGAGGTACCTCCGGGGCTTGCGCCGCTATCACCAGCCGACGCGTGCGCCCCGGAGTTGCAAACGGGAGACCTCGTCCTTCGGCGGGCTCGGACGCGTGAAGGCAAGGATAAGCTAACTCCCATGTGGGAAGGGCCCTTCGTCGTCATCGCCGTCACCCGCCCGGGATCCGTTCGTCCGGAGTCGGAGGACGGGTACCCGAACCAAGCGCTTGGAACATTGAGGACCTAAAGAAATTCTACCCTTAGAATATTCGGCAGCCAATGGTCTCGGGTAGTACCCGAAGTCCCATCGCCACGGCCACGCCGCCACGGCACTCGTACTAACGTGTTGTGAATAAAAACAGCGCCCGGTCGCTTCTTTTCCTACTTCTCGCAGATCGCCGTTGTATATGTCAAAGTCCTCGCTTTCCTCCGACGGGTAAGAAAGGCTTATGACTTAGGCCCGAAGTCGGAGGCGTCACGTTCGGTTAAGGCTCGGGCGCCGAAGTCGCGCTCTAAGCGTAGCCGCAAAGTACCGAACGGCCTACGACTAAGTGGCGCATGGCGACAATCGCACCTAACGTAAGGGGAACAACGGGCTTAGGTTTTTTCATTTACACTCTCAAATTTAAACTTAACTTCGTCTTGCATCCGTAAACACAGGTTTAACAAAAAACAAAAAGGGCACAAGCGCCGAGAAGCCACTCGCAGGTGGAGGAAGCGGGCACTTAGCCCCGCTTGAAGCTTTCGGCAAAGGCACGAGCGACGGCGCGAGCTCGCGCCTTGGCCGCGGCGTGCTCACCCGCGGGGACATCACCATTCACCACAGCCAGGAGTGGGAACCCGGGCACCAGCACCGGGGCATTCGCTAGCACCTCCTCCAGGGCCGCGGCTATGGTTTGCCGCCCTTCCTCCTCCAGGACCTCCGCCACCCGGTGTTCGAGCTGCTCGGAGAGTCAACCACCCCCGCATGGCGAACGCATACCCGGCCGCGCCGCGGTCGAGGGGCTCAGGAAGACGGGGCAGGCCCACCTCGAACAGCGCCGACGAGACCGTCCGGTGCACCTCGGCGGCGATCTCGCCTGCGACCGCGCCTCCGAAGCCGGCTCCGTCACCCGCTCGCTCAGCTCAACGCGCCGAAGCTCGGAATCCTCGAGCCGGGACCGCGCCTCCGCAAGCTGCCGCCGGAGGTCGTCGCCATCGGCTGCAGCAGAAGGGCCGTGACCCGACTTCTTCACCCGGCCTCCGACCGCTCGACGCGTCGGCGGTATTCGTCCCGGCTCTTCTCCACCGCTTTGAGCTCGGCAGCGAATGCCTTCCGGGCCTCCGCGAGAGTCTCCTCGTGCACGCGATGCGCCAACCCACCGGCGATACCGCGGACCTGCTCCTCGGCCCGAGCAAGACGGGCCGCCTCCGTCTCCAAGGCCTCCCTTCGAACAGCGGCCTCGTTTTCACGAAGCCGGACCCGCTCCTCCCGGGTAGCGAGGGCGTCCTCGCGCTGCCTCAACCCCACTTCTTGGGAGGCCACGGAGTCGCCGAAGCGCCGGAGCTTTGCCTCCGCCGCGCCGACAGCCCCGCTCCCGTTCGCCCAACGCAGCCTCCCGGAGTGCAAGCGCACCGACGCGCTCCTTCGCGCTCCTCCTCACGAGCCGCCGCGGTCGCCTCGCGGCGTGTCACGGCCGCCTCGCGAGCGCCATGTCGGCCTCCGCCTCCTCCGGCTGCGCGCCGCGGAGCTGCACGAAGACGCTCCCGCTCCAAGACGCCACGAAGGCGGTTGATGCTATCATCTTCGCGGGCGATGGCGGCACGGAGCTTCGACTCCGCGTCCCGCAGCTTCTCGGCGGCTCGATCACCGATGCCGGCAGCTTGGTCCAGCTCACGCCGGACTTCCTCCATGCGGCGCCGATGCTGCTGCTCGGGCCGGCTTCACCGCCGTCTCCGTGGCCCTCCGGGCCTCCGCCACCTCCGCCTCGCGTTCGGCCACCGCGGCCTCGCGATCATCCAGGGACGCATCCGTCTCCTCCACGGCCGCCTTCATGGCAAGGAGCGACCGGGTGACCTCCCCAAGCACATCGCCAATCTTGTGGCGTCCCATGCCGCCTAAGCGACTCGGAGGCGACGCGCTCCGGCCGCGTCCAGCGCGCCCACGGCCCCTACCGGCGGCAGCGGTCGACGAAGTGTCTCCGCCGACCACCGCTCCCGGCTCCGACCGGACGCGCGGAGGGGAATCGTTCCCCTCCAAGCACTATAGGACCGGCGGCGCCGGCACCCGGCCGAGAAGTGGAAGACCGTGGCGGGCGCCGGCGGCGCCAATTGAGAAAGCGGCCACTCCCTCCGCCGGCGCACCCGGCACGTTCCCAGCCGGAGGAAGCGACACCCGGCCAAGGTCATCTCCGGCAGAGGCACCCGCGGCCTCCTCTTCGGTGACACCCGCGGCCACCTCGTCGGGAGTGTCCGCGACTTCCTCTTCGGTGGCACCCGCGGCCACCTCCGCGGGAGTGTCTCGCGACTTCCTCTTCGGGGGCACCCGCAGCCGTCTCTTCGGGGGCACCCGTCGCTTCTCCCGCGCCGGCCTCCGCTCCGGCCGCCGGAGCCGCAACGGCAACGGGACCGACGTCCGGGTTCGGCGCGGGGCACCGGAGACCTTGGGGTTCGGAGGCACCGGGTCCGGGTCCAGCTCGATCCGGACGCTCCTACGAACAAAGCAAATCGAACACGTTTTGCAGCCGTCGAGCATACGGTGAGAACAAAACACAGCGTACCAAGCGCGCGACTTAAGCAAAACTAAGAGAGAAGCTTCCTACCCGTCGCGCGTCCACCCGGCCACTTGCGCCGGTACGGCTGCAGGGGGCTTCTCCGGTGGAGCGGCCCCGTCACCGGTGCCGGCGAGGCCTGCGGGCCCGCTTCCGTGGAAAGCAGGCGGGCCCGGAGGAATCGGAGGAGGGGGCGACGGGGACCTTTTCCCTTGCCCTTGTCCCGCGCACTCGGAGCCGGCCTCGCAGCCGCTAGGGCTACCACCGGAGCTCCGGAGGCACCCCCGGGGTGGCCGCCGCGCCCGGATCGGAGGAAGGTGTGACTCCGGTACCCGGAGGCCGGGAGTAGGAGCCGGGACCGCGTCAAGGAACCCGAGCGGTCCCGGTCGGGGCATGCTCGTCGAGGATGGCGCGCTTGTTCGCCGACCGATGAAGAGGCCCGGCACCCTCCGGATACACGAAGGAGGCGGGCCACTTCTTCCCGATCGGCGTGGAGTAGGCGAACCGCTTCGAGGCTTCGGGCAAATCCGAGTCCGCCCCGTACGAGTGCGGCCGGCGAGTTGAAGTCCCGGTACAGCCATGACGGGAGCGATCTCCGGCGAAGGGGCGCGATGTTGCGCTCGAGGAAGTCATGCACCACCCCACGCGAAGTCGGGCCGGCCGCGGCGAGCGCCGCGATCCGGTCGACCACCGGCATCATGCCATCGGGAAGACGGGGCACGGAATCCCGGATGGCCAAGTGTTGGGCCGGGACCGGCGGGACACGGAGGCGGCGGAAGTCCTTCTCGTACGGCACTACGAACCAGGCCTTCTTCCACCCCTTCACCTTGCTGCTAGACGAGTACTCGATGTACCCGCTGTCGGCCCGGACGGTCAGCCGGACGCATCCGATCACCTCTGCGGCGTTGGTGAGCGTCATCCTGAAGTAGCGTTGAAAGATGGGGAAGCACGGCTGCACCCCCACGAATCCTTCGCACGGATGAGCGAACACGGCCGGCGCCGCGACCGCATTGGCAAGGTGCGCCATGCGGATCCCTTATGCCCGAAGCACCTCCGGGAAGAAGTCGGAGAAGGCGGGGGAACGGCGCCGGCGACAACGAAAGACAGGAAGTGAAGGATTTCCGATCCGTCGGTCGGCGGCGGCAGGGCCCCCAACGCGAACGGCCTTATCACCATCCACCGGAAGGAATGGCGAAAGCCGCGTCATCTCGACCCGAGCGTCGGCAACCGCACCGTTGGCGGCGCATCCGCCGACGGCGAGCGCGCGCGCGAACCACCGCGGCGGGGGACTTTCCGCGAGCCATCCTAGCAGCGAGGGACGACGGCGCCGAAAGCGGCGGCGCGGATCGGTGGAGAAAAAGAAAGCGAAGGGGAGCGCAGCAGCGAGAGAGAAGTTGAGGAGACGGGAGGCGAAAGGCGAAGTGGGAGACGTGCCTTGGGCAACCGGCCGTCCCCGTACTTAAGCGCGGGCGCCGGGCGGGCCTACCGCACGCGAACCGAAGCGACGCGACGTCTCGGGGCGGTCGTGCCTCGGCAGCCCAAGCGGCACCATCCCTTGAGAGCCGCGCCTCGGAGCGACCCGGACGGCACCGGGCGCCGACGGGTGGCCCCAATCCTCGCTCCGACCCCGCGGGTCGGCCGACCGGGGCCGGGGGTTCCTGTCGGTGTAGGGGGATCGGGGTCCCCCTAACCGGGCACGGGACGTTTCCGGTCCACGGACGAAGACGACGGTCGTGGATGAGGAAGTCCTCAAGACTCACGAAGCCCACGAGGCCCATGAAGGCCGGAGGAGCGGGAGCGTTGGGGGAGACGAAGCTTCCCGTAGCTTCCTCTAGCGCCCCAACCACCCGGAGTTAATGCGGCACTCGGGTGTCCGCGGCGATGCCGCAGCCGACGAGACGTGCGCGCGTCTTCCCCATGCGCCGCGTCTCGAGAAGCCACGCCGCTACGGCGCCGGGAGGGCTCTTGGTCAATAGGATGGAAGAGGCTTGGAGCCCGAATCGAGGAGAGGAGATCGCAACGAATTTTGTCGGGATCGTGTCGGGATATCCCGGGAAGGACCGGACCCCCACCGGACGTCCGGTACCCCCGGATACTTGTACGGTGCTTCTCCCCTTACCCTATAAGAGGAGGGGGACTCCCGTGTAAGAGGACAACATTCGAATACACACACGAGCGGGACGTAGGGTATTACGCATCCATTGCGGCCCGAACCTCGGGTAAACCCTCTGCGTTCTTCGTTTGTTCATCTTCCGCGCTAGACGAAGTGAATCCGTCCTTCTCCGAACCTATCCGAAGGGAGCATTGACGAGCCCCCATTTGGAGGTGTGCTCACACACCGACAACATGTAAATATGAACAGAGAGACTATTTCTTAATAAATAATTTGATAGAACAATATTACCTTGATGTTACTGTAACGTTAGCACAGACAATATACTAGTAGATTTAAAAAGCAACAAAATTTAGCCACACAACACACAAGACACATATATGAAGGGCAAGTTAATATTCAAGATGCCATCTATTGTTCGAAGAGTAATTATGAAGCAAACAAAAATATTTGAATCATGTATATTCCTCATATAAATAATAAACATATTAATTTCGAAAAAAATAGTGGTTTTTGACTCAGGTAAATTAGTGGCTGTTCTTATGATATTATAACTGCAACAAAAACTACGGCCAAAAGCTTGAGTTGGTCCTCGTAGTACACATGCCATCTTCACATCATCGCTCATCGCTAATGTCTCGAGTCTGGACGAAATACAACTCTTTTTCTTTTCTTTTTTTTTTTTGTGGTAAAGGACGAAATACAGCTGGTTCTATGTTTTGATGTCGATAGTAACAATTTGTCCTTGGTGAATATTTCACACGTATCGGTGAATTCTGGACCTAGTTAAGCAGGCCCATTAGGTCCATACCTTTTCATCTATTTGTCATAGTTCTTCGACTGCCTGGTGGACAGAGCAGCGACATCGCCGACGACGAGCCTTGATGCCGTAGGTCGCAGCTCTAGAGAGGAGAGGTAAGGGGATTTGGTGTGGATCTTAGGTAGGGCGGCTGTCCTACCTTGCCCTATCTAGAGAGGAGAGGTCAGGGGAGAACCAGGCGCCAACGGGCCCGTTGTCCTTTTACGACGGGTTCTCGTTCGACGAGCAGGCCTTCTGGGTCGACCGCTGTCAAGGCGTCGTGCTCCACGACACGCGCGGCGGAGGAGACCACCACGCGATTTCGAGTTCATCTCCTTGCCGCCCGGGTTCCAGCTCGACTCCGATATTGTCGAGGTGGCCAGCCACTGTTGGCTACAACCCGTTGAGTTCGCGATGACCGATTTCCGGACAATTGGCCACGCTGGGGGCTCCGTGAAGTTCGTGTCCCTCGGCCACCGCGGGTGCAGGGACGCAAGTGCGAGGATGGTGACGGTGTGGACTCTGCATCACCAGGATGACAAGCGTGGCTGGTGATGGAAGTCAGGACGCCGAGTTCAGCATGCAGAGCATCTGGGAGCCGGAAGACTACAGGGACGCGGGGCTGCCCAACATACCACCCCAGCGGCCCCGCCTGTCGCCGGACGGCACCCTCTGTTTCATGCTGCCCAAACCCAACCGGAGCAGGATACAGGAGGACACCTTCTTCTATGGTGTCTGCTTCCTCGACATCAGTCGCACGACGAGAGTCCAGTGACGCGTCGTTTACTCGATCAAAAAGTGTCGATTGTCTCGGTCTCATTACTCATAGAATTTCGTATCTTTGCGATGACAATTCATGTGCTTGACCGCATAATTTTACTACACACGTACAGAGCGCCTGTCCCTACCGCACATACCAACACGTTTATGCACAACACTGCGAACAACGCACACGGCTGCTCCGGTTGGGGCTGCATATCTTCAGCTAGCTAGCGCTGCTCCCTCCGCCGCTCCACGGCCCTCGCCGAGAGCACCACCGGCGCCCACGACAGGTCCAGCGTGGTCCGTGCCGGTGTCTCAGCCTTCTGTTCCTCTTTCGGCGCCGCGACCGGCGCGTCTCTGGCGGCGCGCACGTCGACGGCGCAGACGTTCCTGCACGACATGGCGGCCCCGGCGTACTTGACGCTCGCCGACCACGACACGCCACACCCCTGTTGGACGATGTCAACAACCTTCTTCTCGCCTTCCATCCTCCTCCGCGTCTTCTCCTCCCGGTGCACCTTCGCTTTCTCGCCGCCGGGGACCTTGCCGGTGCACGCCACGTACGCGGCCAGGAACGGATCGTCCTGGCTGTGGTGGGCCCTCCTCCGCAGGAGCCTGCCGTGCGGGCCGCCCACCACGACCGCGGGCCCCACGCGCGCGCCCCCGCGGTGGTGCGCTCTGCACGGAGGCAGGGGCAGCGGCTTGCCGTTGCCGATGCCGCCACCACTACTCCCCGCCGCCGTTGCCGGGTCGTGCACGAGCGCGCCGAGCGAGCCAGGGGCGTACGCGCACCGCAGCTGGTCGCCCTGCGGCGGTTTATGCTGGCTGGGCCCCCCGTTTCCGCAGTAAAACACGGGGTTCGACACGACCCTGCGGCTCTCGGCAAAGCCAAACTCCGCCGTTGCCGCCCGCTGCGGCGGATGCTCGGCACGCCATACCCGGCGGCTCGCCGCAAGCTGCTTGGTTCTCCGGCTCATCGACGCTCCCTACTTGTCCACTACGACTAGCAAAGACGGCGATGCATTTATATAGCTGTTGTTTACATGAGCCCGTGATCGATCGGTGACGACGACGGGATCGTGGTTAACCGGTGCAAGTAACCCGTGCCTTGCCACGTGAACAAGCAGGCGTGAGGGGGAATCGTTGGCGTTCCTTCGGGACCTCACGCACCACGCACGCACGCACGGGTTCGTATGATCATCGCATGTACTAAGCCCGTGTAGCACTGTTCCGCCTGTTGCTTTGCGTTCGCGTACGGCCCAGCCGGAACTGACGTGGAGACTGCGGTCAGGAGAGCCAAATCGACGGGCCCTTCGGATCTTGTGGCTGCGGTGGATGGAGCTGGAATACGGCGTACGTACTTGTGCCGAATTGAGTGCTGTACTGAGCGACGCATTGGGTGGTACGGTTTGTATGTACGCGCGGGGAGCGCCGTAGCGTGTGATCAACCGGCCCATTCCGTTCCGGCGTCGGTGCTTGATGACCATGGACACGGAGTACGCTGCGCACCTGAAAGAGTACAGTACCGGCATATTTTCCTCGTGAAAAGACAGACCCATCGTGCAGTCGAAAGTTGGGAGTACGTACAGTATCCCGCCACTACCTGGAACGAAAGCGCGCCCTGGTACGCGCGCACGCCCCTGCAGTGCACTGGAAGCAGGGGAGCTTTACCAGGAGTACATACATGAGCAGTACACGAGTGCCTTTACTTTTCAGTATTTAATTACTTGTACACAAAACCTTATCCAACAATACTGGGACACGCTTCGATCCATCCAAAACATCCCTTTCCGTGCTCTCCTCCGAACAAAACCAGCACTCACGCAGGCTTCCTCCAACAACAACAGTTTGCCGACCATCATGGCATCGTCAGCTCATCACCCAGGCCACGACACGAACAGCGAAGGGGAAACGAAACAGGAACGAGATCCAGCGCGCCGGTAGATCGACATCTCTAGCTGGCTCTACCCCAACATTTCCAATCTCGGAGGACGAACGCATCTCGTCCCAACCGCAGCGGCGGCGCGCGCTTTTCGGCGCCAAAGACGATCGATTGCTATCACGGCACAGTGCGCGCCACTCACACTCACTCAGCGAACAGTGTCCGTTCCTGTGCGGCAAATTATCAAAAGGCAGGAGGGCCGATGTTTTGTAGGCTGGTGGCGGTGATGGGTGTGCCCGGCGACGGAGGCGTGCATGCATGATGCGCGGCGATGAGGATTGGAGTGGCTGTTGCTGCGTGCACAGCACAGCAGCAGAGGTCGGAGTGAGAGGGGAATAGGAGGGGGTTGCTCTTTTTGCAGGTTTTGGCAGTAGCGGCGAAAGGGGAGGGAAAAGGCTGGTGGTGAGTGTGGTGGAGGGCTGGTCCTCCTGCTCCAGGAATTTTATCATTGTATTGCAGCTGTGGCAATGAACTCTGGGACGTGCAGCGCCAAGAGTAGGAGACGCTCAATGATTCTCGGAGCATCGAGGTCACTTTTTGGGTTGTATTCTGCTGCTGCCGTTGTCGTGATGAGCACTGGAACGCTCGACCAGAAGGTGTAAAACGCTCATCAATGGTTTCTGAAGCAGGCGGCAATGAGGTTTGTTGCTGCAGCGTCACAGAGAGAGTTGTTCACCTTCATTATTAGTTGCCACTGCCCGGATCAGTCGGTAACTCGGTGCAGATTTTTCATTTTGCTTGGACTAAAAACAGGCAGAGAAACAGAAGTGAAACGCATCGCATATGTGAATGCCCACCTCAATTATTGCCAGACAGGGAGCGGCATCCAGTAAGAAAAGTCCGGTAAGACTTTCAATCAAAACACAACCTGGCGCCTGGGGCTCAATCGATACAACCGTGCGAGATGACCATCCGACATTCCGACAATACAACAGTTCCAACAAATAAATATGGGAATCGCATTAATCCTCGACTGACAACTAGTAGTATGATCGCATACTGGGTTATTATCAGATGGTGAACCAGGTCCGTCCACACCACACTTTCACAATCCAACGAAGTTGAAAGTTACACAGCCCGGTTAAAAACGAAAAGAAAGAAAAGGGGCCTCAAATGGCAAAAACAGGAGCAGTCTCAAATGATAAACTACCTCTTATGGATTGCGATACCGCTATGTAACAAGCTTAACTTACTGAGCCGATCCTTCTTACGCCGTCTTGCTGCATGATCAGGCCCTCACAGAAGGCGGATGCTCGGATGACTTACTACAATTGAGCCGAGATCGTCGGACGGGTTGCAGATGCCATCATAAGCGCCGTGGTTCTCCACCCTGGGGCTGCTCCCGGTGCTGCTGGAGACTGATCCGAAGGTGGTCTTCTGCAGAACGCCCACAGGAGATGAGTCCAGACCCGGGCTTGAGTCCCAGCAATCGGTTAGAAGGTTCAGAGGTGCCGACATGCAGTTCATTGCTTCCGCGTTGCCGTTCTTGGTTAAAACCTCGCCTAATGGCCCGCCCATGGACGAATCACGGAACATCCAGTTTCCTTCCACCTGGCCAGCTTCAACTCTATTTGCAGCAATGCTGAACCCAACTGGACTGTATTCGCGGCTCAGCTTGAGAGGTGATAACACTAGCTTATCATGGACAGGGGATGTGGATGCAGATGACAGCTCGGAGGACGCCATTGGAGCTGATACAGAGAGCTGTGTTCTCTGAGCTTGCATGTCTTCAGGATCGGGCCATGCGAGACCTCCCTGAGAAGGTGTCCTGGGCCAGTCCATAAAGTGTTGAAGGGAAGCTGAACTCTGATGTTCATTCAAACCCTGCGAGCTGAGCAAATTGACATTCTCCAAAGAGCTATGAGGAGAGCTCATCATTGAATCTGATGAAACAAGGCCAAAATCTGGCCTTGAGCTGGTCACTTCAAAGGGGTTGTTTTGTTTTGAAAATGGGAAGATGCTGCCGTTGTTTCTTGTGTTCATGGAAGTCAGCATTGAGAGGTTATCAGATTCCTGCATGTTTTCACTCTCATTCTGTTTTGTCATCAGTTCCCTGCAGAAATTGTTTGAGAAGGGAATTAGTTACCATAGCGTCATAGAATCACTGTACTTTCATAGTTAATGCCTATCATATCATGTGCACAAACAACTCTCCGATAAGAGAGAAACAGTAAGGTGTGGTGCAAATCTCACTAAAAGGGGACCTCGTTCCTACATAACGAAACATATCACAACCATGTTCATGGACAGGTGCGGTGTCGGAGTTGCACAAACAAATAAACGAAGTGTAGTAAAAGGGAGATGGTATTAGCAATAATAAAATACCATATTTCATTCATATTGTTTTTGTAAATGCAGAAAATCCCTACACAAGCACACTAGTGAGAGTAAACCTAAACATGTTTGATGCATGTTAAAGCATTGTGAGCGAGCTAAGGAGTAGCAAAACATGCTTGAAGTTGCTAAAATAGTAGAAGATTCTACCTGTTGTACTGCAGAGAGCAAGGATCACTCGCAGCCACGGCATAGTTCTTCGCCGGCTGCTGATGCTGATTAACAGTGTGACCAGCAGCAGTAGCTCCGGCGCCTGAGGCCGCCAGAGCACCAGGCTGGGTAGCAGAGGCAGCGGCAGCCGCCACCGCCGCCACGGACATCGCTTTCGCGGCATGGCCAGGCTGGCCTTCCACATGCTTTCTTGAACGATGGCGTCCCCGGTTCATGTGTCGCTCGCAGTACTTCTGGTCGGCGACCGCGTCCCGGGAGCACCGCCATTTCTTGCCGTCCGTCCGGCGGCACCGCCCGGGCTCTAGATCCGCGTTGCCGGAGTAGCCCAGCTGGAAAGACCCCCATCCCACTGCCAACACGCAACAACGCCAATCAAGATGCAGAAAAGAAGGTATCAACGCAACTTTTATCATATCGATGTGCATGATGAAACTGAAGCTAGCCCGAAAAGCATTCGGTTGCTATGCCCCTTTTTCTCTTTCTTGGCTTACATGTGCTTGCGCCGAAGTAGGCAGGTGCGTAGGGGGATGCGAGGCTCCTTCTGATGGGGATGAGGAGGTTGTGAGGTATGGGGCTGTTGGCAGCGAGGTACTTGTAGATCAGGGCCTGGTGCTCCAGCTCGATCCATTGCGACGGGGTGAAAGGGCCCCTCATCCTGGCCATTGCCCCCTGCATGCTGGCGCTCAAGCTCACTGAGCTCAATCCTGGATGAAACACGCAGGCAGAGAGTTAGACCGGTGACGAGAAAACAGAGTGGTGCAAGCCAAGAAGGCGCAGCCAAAAACATGTACTTGTCAGAGATGACTAACAAGATGCATGTGTGTATCCCAAACACAATCAGAAGCAGGATAAAAGAACAACAAAGCCCATTGTTCATATCAAGCAGCTGTAAAATCATACAGGAGAATCTACAGTAAGCTTGATTCAAGATATTTCAATATTTTTCAATGCTTTCCTACTTCTAACTGATGTTCTTTTATACGTTTCCGAGTGAGCAAGAAGTGGAGACGATGGAGTTATAGTGCTCCGGAGATCACACCTTTCTTTTTCAATTTTTTTAGTATCGAGAAAAGGCATGACAAAGAGAGTCCACACGATCACGCCCGTGGAAACAAGGATGTCAGCAAAAAGAACCGGAAACTTATCTCTGAATCAATATCAGGACCGACCGAACGATCCAACAAAGCTTGTAAGAAAAATAGTGACAAACACGATACCATTTTTTCTCGGTGCACGGCCCTTTTACAGTCACTGATCTAATCAAGGCAAGCCATCGAGCAGAAAAGATAGGGAGGCCAAGAAAAATCATTGGCAACTTAAAAGCGGGCAGCGAATCTATAAACCGGAGAAGCATACTAAATAACTCAAGATAGAAAAAGAAGAGTCCTGTAAAGCAAGAGCCCAAATCACACTCCATTTCTAGTACGAGCAAAGGACGACGCAAGGAGAAACGTACTAACCGGCCACTCCTCCGAAATAAATCTACAACTACCGTTCCAAAGCGCAGAGAGAGAGAGAGCAGGACGGATCGGAAAGCAGTAACGATTCTCCGGAAAGGAGGAGGAGTGGATGGCAAGCTTTTCCAATGACCAAATCCAATCCAACAAGCAACGGAAAAGAAGCTTTGCACCACCGGCGGGAGCTCGTCCTCACCTGAGCACGAAGCGGGGGTGCCGTAGTACAGCGGCATCGCGGCGTCCGCGGCAGCAGCGCCGGCGGCGGCGGACGGGCACGAGGACGCGGCGGACGAGAAGCTGAGCATCTGCTCGCCGCCGTGGCCGGGACTGCACGACCCGAGCAGGAACGGCGCCGCCGCCGCTTTGGCCGCAGCTTCCGCCACGTCCCCGGCGGCGGACACCCTGGCCTGCTTCACCCTGCCGCCCCACACGTGCTCCTCGACCCCCGCCGCCGCATTGCCCCGCCCGTGCTTGAGCAGCCTAGATCCGCCGAGCAGGCCCAGCTCCGCGCCCCCGCCCACCGCGTCCATCACCACCCCGCCCAGGTCCATGGCACCGCACCGCCCGACGCTCGACGTGATGGCGCTAATGCTGGCGCTCGTGGGGCGGAGGGGAAGCGAGGAGAAGCGGCGAATGCATTTCTCTTGGCGTGGTAGTGGTAGCTAGCTGCTGGTGTGTGTGCGTGTGCTGCTGCTCGGTTGGTGCTTGGCTTGGGTTTTACGGGGTTGGTTGCGGCTCGCGCTCGGGAAACCAGGCTGGTTTTTCTTTTGGAGGCAGGCACCACCGGAGAGAGAGAGAATAAAGACAGGAGATGGGGAGGATAAATAGGGGGAAAGTTTAGGTTTCACCACGCCAACGAAATTAATGGTACTGGTAGGAGCCTAGTATAGGCAAGATCTTTACTGTACAGGATTTACTGCTGTACAACTGTACAAGTATTTTGGTGTCTGGATATTTTCCGTTTGAGCGAGGGGGCGGTATCTTGCGACGTAAAGTTGTGCGAAATGTTACCGCAAGATTTGGTTGGGGAAGGATGAGATACCTGAAACAGAGCAACAGTGACACAGCCTTGTGAAAGGTCCAAGTTGATGGTAGGAGTTATTGTTGTTTCTATCTTGGGACAGTGGACTCAAAGGGAGCTGCATCAAGTAAAAACAAGTATTTTCTGGTGTCTTTTGTGCTAGTTCTGCTCGTGATATTGTTTTACTACTAGAGTTATTAGTTTCAAGACGGTAGTTCATGAACCTAGTGTGTGTAGCGGGGGTTGTATTCTGAACCCGTTGTGCCTTCAGCAGCACCTAGGGTTCATACTTCCCCAGCGCGGGGGAGTATGATTGTAATCTTGATCATGAACAATGAATGAGCCTCCCGCCTACAAAAATTATTATTTTCAGGTATTTAATATAACTACGCTAGGACTGTATAGTATGGCAGAAAAACTGCATGATAACTCTACAGTAGCCAGCTTCACATACAGTTGAGTGATAGAGTACTGCCTAACAGTACATACAGATTGATCACCATGTAGGAGTAGCAGTTAGGCAGCGACATGCTCCATGGCTAATTATTGGTGTTAGGAAACTTAGATTGAGGTTCTGATAGGTGTGTGAGTTCGGCCCCAGCCGCTTGTTGCGCGTGGAAATCAAATCGATTAGTAGGTAGAGTCGAGTGCGTAGTAGGCCCAAATCGTAACCTATCGGTACTGTGCAACATGCGCTTTAAAACCGTAGCTGAAAAGTAGTACTACGTACTTAGTACATGGCAGTAGAGTAGTAGTATAGTGTACCGCGCTATTCACGTGTCTTGGAGAGCTCAGCTTGATCTCAACAAGCAAGGAATAGGTGACGAAAGGCAAACTTTGAGGGTGTGATCGTTTCCTGAGCCTAAACATTAGAAATTGTCACATTAAAAGAATCTTATTATTTATGAAGACTAAATAAAGTTTAATTATAAAATAAATTACAGGCCCGTAGACTAATTTACTGAGACGAATCTAATGAGGTTAATTAAGTCATTATTAGAAGACGGTTACTCGTAGCATCACTTTAGCAAAACATAGATTAATTAAGCTCGTTAGATTCATCTCGAAAATTAGCACCAATCTGTCAATAGGGTTTTGTCATTAAATTGATCGAAATATTCATAAATAAGTAAGATTCTCTTTTATGTGACAACGCTAAATTTTAGAGAGCAAGAAACGAACAGGGCCAACGTGTCTCAGAAAATGTATCAGCGCATCTTTGTATACACACGTTACACAACACACGAAAGAACAGTCTGGTTAAAGCATGAAGATGTGAACTCACACGAACACGTGTGGAAACGGTCGTACAGCCACGCTCGTCAGCACGATCAAGGCGTAGCGAGGGTTCACATTTGCTACTGTACCGCCCGGGCACGTGCGTCCCACGTGGCAACATGAAATCGTACGTGTACTAGCGGTGTACCAGCCTACTCCACGAACGACCAAGTTGTAGCGTAGCTTTGGGTTGCATTGCCTTCTTCGGCTCTTGGCTCTACTGCTAGGCTAAGGTAGCTTCCTTTCGTGCCCGAAGCCCGCTCGGAACAGTGAAGGAAAGCGACCACACCGGCGCGCCGGCCGCTTTCCACCGCCGGATGCGAGTGGCTTCCGCCGCAGAGTATTCCCGGGGGAGTGAAAACTTGGAGTAAACGGCCGCGGTAACTTTCCGTTTGCCGGGAGGGAATGTCTCTGCCCAGCCATAATAAGTGCTGTTCTTTTGGGTCAACTCTGGATCAAGCTGCGGTAATCCTGTAACTCTTGCAGAGGCCTGCGGTCGATAATCAGGCTCGCTCAGACAGTTTAGCTTCAGACACAACTTCAAATCATTAGCGTAGTAGTAGTACCTTTTTCAACTGCCGGATAATCAGGCACGAACAGTGTTCTACCTTTATTAGCCCAACTCATTAATTTGACCGTTCTTTCTTTTTACTGGCTCTTTACAAATGCGTAGCTAAAGTTACCGCAGGTTAATTTTTAAACAAACAACCCCGCTTGAAATCTCACCACATGACATAATCATACCACACGGCGTAAACAAGTACGCGGAGGGCACAAAGATCCAAAAGAAATACTCGTGCACTCCAATTTGCCAGTTGTTTGATCCGTCCAACCATTTTTCCACGCCTTGTTTACGCCGCAAGTGGGTCCAAGGGCACGGGCGCCTCACGTGACGTCGCCGAGCCATCCACGAGCGCCCGGGCTTTTGATAATGAGCAATTAGGGAGTTGATTATGCTTTGCCTAATCGAGCCCTTGTCTCGGAGCCCTTTTCCGGGCGGTCGTGATCTCGGTCAAAGCTGAGGAGCTGAGATTCTACGAAGCTAGGGGGGCCGGTTGTCTGTAGCTAATGCTCATGGCGATCGGAGGGGTGGGGCGTGTTTTATTTTTTTACAAGTAACTTTAAGGTTACGCTTGTGATAAATAAATGTGGCACGGGGTGGGGAGAGAGTGACATGGTCCCTGTTTATATTGGGCGGAATCTAATAATAGGTTCTCTCTATTAACGATTTGATGCTAGGAAGCGAGAGCTATAGGAGCAAAGACGATTTAGACTATCTGCTTTTGCCTGTCTTTTTTGTCGTAAAAAAATGTATCCATGTAAGCAGTGGCGAAGCTAGGATGAAAATCTTACTATGGCGAATATACCAATACTAATTTATATAAACAAGTATGAAATCATTATTTTTAATACATAATTATTTGTAGAATATACCATAAAAACTTTAAGTGTGGCGAGATGGTCGAGAAAGATCAATCATCCGATGATTGATGGCTTAAAAGTGTTTCATGGTTGCAAATTATAGTATCATGTGTGCACAAGTAATGAAATAATTGATTTTGTGTGCACAAGTCCATTATTTAATTATCTGACCTTTTAACTTTTGTTTAATCCTTCTGCCACCTGAAATTGGTCGTTGATGAGGACGATTAGGAGCCGGCACCGTTTCAACGTCGCTGGCCCGCTCGCCTTGCTGCTCCACCTTATCGCCATCACTTGCCATATCCAGTGCGCCATGCGCGTCCCAAGTTGATTAACGAGTGGAGGGAGGCGGACGACTGGCGGAGCAACATTTTTCTCGTGTCTTTTTTCTGTTAGGGAACTGTGCTCCTGATTTCCTTTTTCAGACTAACTGCGTTTCCTGATTTATTTTCAGACTAACTGCGCTCCTGATGACGTGAATCCATCTGAGTGCCTGAAACCAACACAGCCCAACTGCCCAAGCGGTAGAGAATAGCCCAATAGTAATGGGGCTATAACGATTTAACTATTCAGCTAATCATCTTCTTCCTCTTCAGTCTTCGGACGCACGCCTCAGTTACCTCGCTGGTGGTCTCGCAGGCCAGAAGCGTTCTGAACTTCTGATTGGCGTGAGGTATGGCGGCAGCCAGGGCTTGCCATAGTGGTAGCTTCGCCACTGCATGTAAGTATTTTAATTTGATTAGGATTTTGGTTACCGTTTGACCAAGATCTAGCTAGACATTCATAGGTGGCTATGAAAAGCTTGAGATTGGGAAATAAATGTTTTTTTATTTAAAATACTCATTTGCGAGGCAAAGCACAATTGTTCCATTTCTGAAAACAAAAATAGGAAGTAAAAGTTTGATTGTATATGTAACCGAGAGTTCATAACCAGAGAAAATGAATTAAGTATCTTTCGAGGATGAATTTGAGTAGTAGAAACGAAATGTTATGTGGCTTCGTTCTACTGTTGTTTCTACAGCCCAGCTAGCCTGAACCACATTTTGCCTAGTAGTATTAGACCGAGTAGACCATTATGTTGTTCTTTATAGTACAAAAAATGGCCCGAGTCAAACCTTTCCGGGTGCGTGCGAGCATCTCCCTCTCCCGAGATCTCGATGGCTCGACGCAACACGTTTCAAAAAGCGGCATCATCTCAAACGACAAAGAGCGAGCGAGAGATCCATCCTCCGGTCCGGGGATAACACAAGATGACTGCGCCGTAGTCACGCGCGATCGATCGAGGTCCTGCCGCTGCACGAGGATTTGCGTGTCCATGGACCCCTACATCACCGTTTGCCCCCCATCCAGCCCCCTCCTCTCTGCATCAAGACGATCCGTAGATCTTATCACTGTTCTATAGTGTTCTTCCCGGGGCCGCCGGCCGGCCAATTATGCACGCGCTCTTTGCCCGTCCGAAAGCCCTTTCCGTTGCGGTCCCGATTAATCCAATTATGCGCTCGCTAAACACTTTTCCATCACTTTTCTCGTGTCGTTGAACGATACAGTGGTACTCCAGTACCTGGGTCGTCCGTGGCGTCGCGCTCCACGCACATTCCGGTCTGGTGATTGCGGCAGCGGGGAGCAGGTGGGCGGCCGTTCTTGGCAAAAACGGGCGCGCAGGAAGCAGGGCAGGTCGAGCTGCTGCTGCTGGTGGTAAATGTAAAAAGATGGGTTCCTACTCTTGCGTAAATGAAGCACGGTGTGGGCGAGGGGTATGACCCGAGCAATGAAGGCAAGCTGAGACCGACCCGAAGTCGCTCTCGCGGGACGGCCTGGCCGTCGCCACGGACGGGGACGGGGCCGCGTCCATGGGCACGCAGATGATGACCGATCCCCACCCGGTCGTACGTGTCACTTTCACCCGTGCCTCGCGCGGTGAAAACTGAAAACGTTGGGAATGTCGCGCGCTTGCTCGGTCGTGCACGTGAGGTGGTGGGCATGCCCCGGTCCATCCATCCCGGCCACAATCCCACGACCGTGCTCGAGCCTTTACTTTACCCGTCACCACTGCATTGACATTTTTTACCGTGTTTTAAGGGCGACATGTTCAACAGTTGTGACGCACGGCCATAATTTCGTGTTAATACTGTATTTTTCGCTACAGTTTGTACCATGTATATGTAAGGGAATCTGAGAATGTACATGTGGTCCTGGCCCGTGTGGTTAACCAGCGGTACGCCATGGAACGCACAGCTGTGCGCCTACTGTAACTGCCGGCGAAGCCGAGGCACGAAGTTGTGTGTCCTTCCCGTGTCGACGGCCTTTAATAAGGGTCGAAGTTCTGGGTCGATCGGGTTAGCTCGTCGTCACCAATCGGTTGTTGGTACAGTAATCACTCACCACCCCACGCCATCTCGGCCGGTGCTTGTACGTCCGGGGGCACCGACGGCGGCTGCTGCCACCCTGCCCGCCCGGCGCGTGCATGCCTGGCGCCGCTCGCGTACCGTGTTGGAAGTGGCAAGGGCGATGCGGGTACATTCATGCGCGTGTCCCCGATCCGGCAACAAGCATGTTAACTAGCCGCAACGACCCGGTAGACCACCACCCCCGTCTGGTTTAGGGGCGGAAGGCCCAGCGAATGATCTCGCGCGCGGATGGACGGACCGGTAGCGCGCGCGGCGGCAGATGCACGGAACAGTGGCAGGAGCCCATTAATCAGCCGTCGCGGTGAAGCGATCTGGGTTGCAGCGGATTTCGCTTGGAAGAGTACATAGAGCGTGTGTGCAACTGTAAAAGCCAGCCACCGATCGAACTGCAGTACCCACGTCCTCACAACCCGAGTGCTCTGCTTCTGGTGTCTGCAAATGCGAAGAGTTCCTTGTATCCGCGGACGCACCGCACGGGATGGATCGATCGGGTGGTACGCCTCCACCGCCACTTACCGATTTCCCTCCCTGCCGACGGCATCGGCACACGGCTCGGGTATCGATACGGCAGCGCTGCAGCTGCGGCCAGGAGCCAGGACGGCATCGAAATCGATCGCCTCTCTGGCTGGTGGCCTCGCCTCGCCTCACCGGCAACGCGCGCCCAAGCGCTGCTGCAGGTTTTGCAGCAGCCAGCAGGCAGTACAGGACGTCGTCAAGTCACGCGTCGTCGCCAGCGGCGCTTCCTGCTGCGCGCACGCATCTCTCCGGCCGGACGGGCAAGCTTTCTCCACCGCACGCAGGAGTACATGTTTATTCGCTTCTTTTTAACCGGTTCCATATAGATGCTGCTGCGTCAATATGGGAGGGTATCTATATCCGTCTATACTACCAGTAGGAGCCTCGCAGCCTACTCTCTGCTGACCAGTAGTTGTACCGATACCTATTGCTGCCGCTATTCCGGTGACGATAATGGCCCTGTTTGGAGACTCTAACTCGGTTAGAGGTTAGAGTTGGTTTCTATCTAACTCTAATCCTCGAACTAACTCTAACTCTTTATGTGTTTGGATGCTAGGGTTAGATTGACAAAAAAACTATTTTTAACTCCTTTATGACCGGATTTTGTGTGGCCAGCTTTTGTGTGGCCTCCTCACAAATGAGTAAAATAAATCAATTTTCGATTCAAACATTTAAAACACGATAAATTTAATTTATCCATACAATATTTTACGCAAACATACACCATAAAAATATTTTAGTGTTAGCCCTACTTTAGTGCTGCCGGATCGAGTGTGCATGACCCTATGGTCCCTAGAGAACTAACCCTAATAATCACCCTTGGAGGGATAGTCTTTTGGGTGGCTTAGATGCATCTAACCCAATCTAACCCACCCCGTTTGGAGGATTGAGGGTTAGAGTTGGCAAAACTAACCCAATCTAACTCTAACCCATGGATCCAAACAGGGCCAATGTAGGGCATCGGGTCTCATCCGTAATAACTCCACGTACGTCGCGGTCGTGTATGTCTTGTCATGTTGGTAACGTACTAGTACTCGCATACAATCTGGTCCTACGTGCCAGCGTGGTAGACTAGGCCAGCTTGGCGACCGCTGCCACGCCTCCTTTTGGAGTAGAGCGTGAGCTCAGATCTTTATCAAACCAGTGCTCTACTAGTAATATTGTTCGTGTTAGGCTGAGCTCAGGCCTCCTTTTGGACCACGAACGAACTACTAGTACAAGCGTTCGTGTTACACTAAGATCACCTAGTAGCATGGCCCTAACCTAACAATGCTTCCACACAGTGCCACCCTCCCTTCTTTCTAATGACGTGTGACGGCGTGATACTCACGTTTGGATAAACAGTTTGCGTGCTGGCTGACAGTCGTCAAAGTGATTGACGCGTGGTAATTAAAATGCAGCATGAGGTCAATCGGAAGTACTACTTCCGGCATTACCGAGACATTCCGTGCGAGCAGAATCGCTTGCAACACACCCGGCCCGTCCGTCCATCATTGCAAGCTTTTGACGGCGGGATAATGGAGTAATAACAGCTCCCTTGATAAAATAGCACTTCCACGCAAGCGTGGACATGACCCAGAAAACTAATGGTACCAAAAGATTCCCAGAGATGATCTTGAATGGACAAACCTACGAGCCATACTTGTTTTTTTTTTTTTTGTAAGGATGCTGTTGTAAACAAACACACTTGTGTTACTCGCTGATGTTGATTTCAGTCGGAGTAGATAGGAGTACCAGCACGATCTTGGCCGCTGTGTGAATTCCGAGAAAACACTGCGAAACCCCTACCAGCGCGACGCGACCGGAGACGCGACGGGGGCCGGACGGGTGCGGCTTCCTCGTGGCCGACATGAATAAAGCGGGGTCCCCTGCCAGCCGTCGCGTCCGGCGGGGCCCGCCCGACCCCAGCTCGCCGCTGCGCCGCAACGTCAAGTCCCATCCGCGGACACGTTTCCACGCCGCGCCGCTCACCGGCGGGTCGCCATCTCCCTGACCCTGATTGGATTGCCTTCTCCTCGCGAAATTCTGACGGTTCTGCCCTTCCCCTGGGGCCCCTGCCGGCTGTGATCCAGCTGGTGGGATGCCGCGCGTCGTCGTCCCTCGTTTGAATCTCTGCTGATTAGCCCGCCGACGGACCAATCGCAGCCTGCGTCGGGTATAGATACACTTTACGCTAGTAGTATGCCGCTGTGTGGACCGTAGTACTATACGGAATACGCTAGCTTTTCGTGCAAGCCAATGCGCCCGTACCAGCGGAGCATTCCATTCCGTAACGGCGTTTAGATTCTTTCCTTCTGTGGGTAGAGCCCAGCTCCATCCGCACTGGCCGGACTGATCTCAGAAACGGCCACGCCCGCGCCGTGTCGCGGCCCCTCCGCGCGCGCCAAAGGCAGCCGCATCCCCGGCCAAACAGCACACCCGACGCACATGGCGCCCGCGAGCACGTAAGCAGCGCGGGCACGGACGTGGCGCGCGCGCGTGCTGCCAGCCCCCGGGTATGTATCCGCGAGTCGTGCCAACGCGAGCGATCAGCGATCCTCCTTGCCGGCCCCGTTGGGTCGAGAGATCGGCTGCGTGCGTCGGCGGGCGTCTCCATCCGCGACGCGTGTGCGCGCTGCATGCGGCGCGGCCCCGACGGGGTTAAGGCGGGGCGAGTCCCGATGCGGTAGGAAGCTGGCCTCGCCCTCGCCGTCGCCCGCCCTACTACGCTGTCCTTTTCCCCGTTGTGGGTTTCAATGCGCGTTTTATGGTACGGTTGGTTGGTTGCCAACTTGGGCGCCGCCCCCGGGTCCTCCTCTCCTCTTGTCTTGGCCAACGACGACGGGACGGGACGGGGGCCCTGCCGCGCGCCGAAAAGGAGCGAGCGACGTCGTGGAGGTAGTTACTGCTGCGACTCTACCGCGAGGTCAAACCAAACCTGCTTCGCCACCACTCCGCGCCAAGATGCCAAGCGTAAACCGCAAGCGAAAGGTCTGGTGGTACAGTGTGGCCTGGTGGGAATACGTGGATGGGTGCGAGGACTTGTGGTGCGTCCACGGCCTTGTCTTTTTTCTCGAGGTGGCACTGTTGCGCGCAAGTGGCCATAATAATGCCGCGATCATTTACCCCGCCCGCTCGGTTTCGTCCCGTCCGCCGCGGCCGGGAAATTCCCGGCGCGCGCACGCCCCATCCCGTCCGTGACTTGATGTTTCCTATTCAAACGCATCTCGGCGTCGTCTTGAAGCGACCTCTTCACGTCTCGACGTGGTCAAATCTACCTCGCAATTCACTCGAAGATTAAAAAAACACCAGTACGTACTCCGTACTACTGTAGAGATGGGACTACGACGGGAGTACTCTACATACCCACGACGCGCTCTGCTCTACCATGACGTCTGCTGTCTTATTGCCGCCCCGCGCTTTGCCAAATGGCGCACCGACCGCGCCTTCATGCTTGGGATACCGGAGCGAACGGCGAGCCGAGCCGGCCTCTCGATCCGGGCTAACGCACACATGGAAGCAGGCGACAACATTCTGGTGGACGGGACTAGTTTACACGCGCGCCGTTGCCTCTCGTAAACAGGAGCTGAGCTAGCCGGTCTCTCCCGTGGAAGGCCGTGCACGCGGACTCGTGGAGACCTCGAGCTCCCGGCCGGTAACGACGTCGTGGCTTGCAAACCACGCCGCCCGGGTCTCGGCGCGGCCTTGGGCGCGCCGTGCCGTTTTTGGATGGATCGGCGCTTAATTAACTTAATCGGACGCCAAAATCTGCGTCGCCGCGCCATCATTCCGATGGCGCTGGCGCACGCGCGGCCCCATGCACATGTTCGTGCCTTTTGTCCCGCGCCGCGCACGCTCGGGAACCCGACTTCTCTCGCCAGCTGGGACCGGCCTAACCGGTGTACCCGTACTACTCGTATCCTACACCCCCGGCCCGATCCACTGCTCTCCTACCCATGCATTGTCTCCCTACAAAATGATGGACGGCCACGCACACGAGACTCGGCTCGAGATCTGGTCCAAAGCTCTCGCTATAACATTACAAGTACTACTCGCGAAAAAGTATGGGCTGCTGGGTTTCAGTTTGGGGTCTTTTCTCTACCTCGCCCATTTCAGAAATTAACAACGCGATTCCAAGAGCGACACCAGACATTACCTTTGCCTCCGTCCTCCGTCAACTACAACAGGCGACCAACATCTGTCCGGAGCATTTTAATGCACAAAGCCCAGATTTATTTACCTGTGCCTCCGTCAACTACAATGCCAGAGAGCAGGTGCATTACAGGCGGTGGTGGCAAGAAAGATGACGGCAGGAGCTTTGCATGCAGACTGCTGCTAGCTTGGAACTCGGAAGCTGGAAGCGGCAGCAGCCTAATCAGCTTTTAAAATAGCACTAGCGTGTCTTTTCTGCGTGTTATCCAATGTGCTAGCTAGGGAGAAGGCATGTGTCTCTTCGATCTAGCTTGTTCGGTAACATTGTCACCACTCACCACACACAATGGTTATGCTGTCTCTCTGGTGTCATGAGGTCCTCCTATCCTGCGGGATATACTTGTACTCCGACCGTTTCCGGTGGACAAGTAATGACGTAGAAGGCCTGTGTCATACTCGAATCAAATCGAATGTCTAGCCTCGCAAATTGCATTTCCATACATGCATCTACAATCAACGAAACTATGTTGCTGCGAGACATGATCTCCATGTATACTCTACAATGCGATCGTGTTGCAGATCTCGAGCTGACGGCTTACTTAACACACATTTCGATCCATATATATTTTTTCGTATAGTTTAGGGACAGTTTGAGGGCTTTCATGCGGGACATACTTTACACCAAACATCGAGCTTTAGATAGTAGCATAGGAGCACTTAACAATGGCAAATGAGGATGCACGACATCACTGGAGAAGAAAAGAACAAAAGAGAAGTCTTGCTTGTGAGATTGGGTGGAACCCAACGGATGCCCCTGGGCTTTTTAAATTATTGCACACTCCGAGGAAGACATCAAGATGCCAGCCACAACAAATCTGTTCTTAGTTTTGGGCTATGGATAACATCTCGATCACAACCCTTTAGGAAAAAAAGGGAAAAAAAGAGAGAAGTGTGTGTGTGTGTGTGTGTGTGTGGATATTGCTTCTCCAAAACTTTAGGGTAGTAGGTAAAATGTTAGTTGGATCAAGAAATGAAAAAAAACACAATTGAGCGAATATTTTCGCAAAAGAATTGCAACGAAATCAGTTTTACAAGAGGCCTACTAATAAAGAATAACCACAATGGACCGGGTGGCACATATCATGATTCTGTAGGACTAGTTGAAAGCACGCTAAATGATCTACGAGATAAGTGAATTTGCGTTGGTTAGAGATGTTAGGTCACTTACCTCAATTTAAAAGATAATAAATACAACATCTTTGATATTACAACTATCTCCAAGGTGACACATATGGAAGACGCAATTTTTATGCATAATTGCTCCTAACGAAAGCAAAATTTCAAAAATAGATGGAGGCATATGCCCCCACTAGAGGTAACACACGGTTCTTACTAGTGCTTTCCATATCGTCATATACAGATAATAACAAATGATCATAAAAAGTGGAAAACAAAGCAAATTTTAACAATGCAAAAACATTTCATTTTACAATTGATGATTGCTGGTGTACTTTACCGTTATTGATTATTTCATTTTGTAATCGATGTTCTCATGTGGTAGTTATCAATTTTCCACATTTTGGTCGCATTTCATAGGGCATGGGCCCGTTATGATTAGCACATTTATGAACCAAGTCAGGGTTGTTTGAGCCAATACCAACAAAATACTTATAAGAGAAAAAATAAGCGGTACTGACACCAAAATTTCTTTTAAATAGATTTCACCAATTATACTCCATGAGGAGTTTTTTTTCGTTTCCAGTATTTAATATTTTTAAAAATACTTATTGCTGGTATTGAAATTTTACCGAGAGGATATTGAAGAGAATTTTCTTAATGGGTATCTGCATAAAATCTCGAGGGCTCCAACGACACAGGCGACCTTCCAAGCTCGGACGCCGTAAGCCCTAGATTAAGACATGATTATAGGCACCCTTGTTTGCGCCAACTAACCCCTTTCTAAGCCTACTTTGCGAGCCCGTTTTCTCGTTGGCCGAGGAATGATGCGTGCCTTCGGTCACATGGGGAGGGAGGGCATGGGAATCTTTGGATTGTTTACACGGGGGCGCGTGCAACACAACACCTCTCTTCTTCCTACATGGTCCCCGCGGCCTTGGGATTTGTGCCCCCGGCCAAAGCGAAAATTGACTGCACCGCCTCCATGAGTGCGTGGCCGGGATTTTTATAATGCCTGTCGCCGGTGTGAGCTGCGGACCGTAGCGTTGGCCGAGCTCTGTGTGGACCAGCGCATCAATTCGATCCTTCTTCGTTCTCCCCTTGCGCTTGCGGTAGATACCGTAGACTTGTACAAGTAGACGCCCAGTATTTTTCCAATGGAAGACGACTGGAAGAGTATATTTGTATACGAGAAGGCCGGTCGATTAGGGTGGAAATCTTCTTCTCTCTCGTACACCTTTTCTGAGACGACGGCTGTGGGGACGAACACGCCCCCACCTCGTCGACCAGGGATGGCAGCGGGTAGAAAACCCGCGGGTTCTGCTGTCCCAAACCCGTACCCGACAAGAAAATTTTATACCCGCACCCGCCCCCGTACCCGCACCCGGGTATAAATCTATTCCCATACCCGACCCCGAATGGGTAACGGGTACCCGCGGGTATCCCATACCTGGGTGGAGCGCGACGGGAGACGGTGGGATACTGGGATTTCGGTTAGGGTTTAGAAGTTTTTATATCAATTGCTAATTGGGATGGACTAAAAACACTATATAATGGACTATGGTGGGCCAAAATCGGGTATGCGGGTGGGACGGGTTCGGGTTATACCTGCCCATACCCGAACCCGCCATACCCGATGGGTATAACTTTTTACCCGTTTTCATACCCGCGGGTAAAAATTATCCCATACCCGCCCCCAGATAGGGTAATTACCCATCGGGTATCGGGTATCGGGTACCCATTGCCATCCCTATCGTCGACGCGCCTTTCTCCGCATCCGATCGGTAGGATCCAAGGGAGCGGCACGTGCAGCGACGCCAATGCCGTTTGGCATACCAAAGCAACGGCCAACGGATCCGAATCAATCCTCAAGCTCATATATACGGTCTGAACGAAAGTAGTACTAGTACTTTGCACGAGTGTCCGACGGACAGGGGTAACGTAAAGCTTAAAATCCCAGCTCATATTGACATCGGAGATAGTAGATGCTAGCGCGGTTACCATGGTTGAGCCTAGCATTAGAGAGCGGGAGGTAGGGAGACATCTCCCTAGGTACTTGCATTACGGAAAACATCTCTCAATGTGCCTTCGTGCCTCTCCATGCGCGCATTATTTTATCACCGGTCGCCTTGAGAACACAACACTAGAATACTGTTAGGATGTCATAGCTAGGCTAACAAGGGTAGCTAAAGACCTTGCGTAACAAAGATCACCCAACTTGTCTACTGGAGTCTGAAGGAGTGAAGGGGATGCAGAACAACGGCTGCAGGAAATGGGAGAATGGCCGAGAGTTCCCATGGGCTAGAAGTAGCCAGTACGGAGGTGGTCGCTGAACCAGCCCATTTATGGAACCCCGCCTAACGGCCCAGCCCAGGTAAAACTCCCGCGTTCCGTAGCCACTCGAAAATCTGCGCGGCCAGGTAGCGCCACGCCACACGAGCTCCAACGGCCACACGATCCCGCCCCGTCCCCGTCGCCCGTCCCGTAACAGTGGCAGTGGCTCCACTCCACCGCCCACGCACGAGCGCGGGCCAGGCCTCTCGACTCGGCACGTGCGCTCGCCGCGTCATCCCCATGGCCACGGCCGTCGTTCCACTCCGCCACGCGGCGCCGACCGTTCCTCGCGCGTCCAGCTCCTGGCAGCGCGTGCCTGCCGCCGCGCACGCCTGTCTCCCACGCGGAAGGCGCCTCCTCCGCTGCCGGCGCTCCCTGACCACCGTCTCGGCTGCGGCGGGGACTTCCTCCGGCGATTCGGCTCAGGCAGATGCCGACGGCGCGCGCGCGTGGGACGCCCTCGGCGGCGTCAACGTGCTCGCCGCGGGCACCGGCGAGGCCGTCCCGCTGACGGACCTGTGGGACCCCACCGAGGTACTCGCTTCCAGTTCGGACTCGAGCCATTCCCTTCACGTTTGCGTAGCTTTCGAGTCGTCGCATGCTGAACTTGTGCCGTGTTCACGCGTGCAGGGTGTGGCCGTGGTGGCGCTGCTGCGGCATTTCGGCTGCTTCTGCTGGTGAGGGCATCGCTGTGCGATACGATGCATGTTTCCAAGTTTCTTTTTTCTTACTTTGTTGTGACTGCTGAATCAACTTTGGCCGTGGCCGTGTGCGCAGCTGGGAGCTGGCTTCCGTTCTCAAGGATTCAATGCCCAAGTTCGATTCCGCGGGGGCTAAACTGATCGCCATTGGCGTCGGAACTCCTGATAAAGCTCGCATTCTGGCCGATCGGGTAAATGAGCTCCTCGCGCTGAATTCTGTCGAGTCACTGGTTTGGATGCGCAGAAATTTAACTTCTGAGACGTGTGCAACTGCAGCTGCCGTTTCCTCCGGAGTCCCTGTACGCAGACCCCGAACGCAAGGTGACCGTTCTCTCTCCGAACTGTTCGGCAAGCCCTCTTGACTGTACAATTACGAACTTGATGAAATACCCATATATATAACTGCCTGCAACTACAAATCGTTCCAGGCTTACAATGTGCTCGGACTGTACCACGGTGTACGCCGGACCCTCTTCAGTCCGGCTAGTGTAAGCATCTCCTGACTGACAGAGCTTTGTACAGTTATCCACTGAACGTGCAACCCTGCTTCCATTAGAAACTCCTTTGCATAATTACACTTAATGTGAATGGTGGTGTCTGTGAAGGCCAAAATATATTCGAGGCTCGACTCGATCAAGAAGGCGACCAAGAACTACACGCTGGAAGGCACGCCGGCCGACATCACCGGCGTCTGGCAGCAGGTTGAAATCACCTGCACACGCGCCTGTGAAGTGCAACATCCATAATTTTACGAATATGAAGAATCTCATCTGCTGCTTGTTTCTCAATTCTCGACAGGGCGGAATGTTCGTGTTCAGAGGGAAAGAGCTGGTGTACGCGTGGAGAGACGAAGGCACAGGCGACCATGCTCCCCTGGACGATGTCCTCGGCGTCTGCTGCAGTGTTCCGGTGGCTTAACGTTTTCTTATAAACCGGATTGTGACGCTCTATAGTACTAGTACTAGTATAGTGCATATCTCCGTCAAATAAACTGAAACCCACTGCTTATGGAACGATCTGTAATTTCGTTACCCCAAAGTAATGAAATTCCAAGGGCAACCCTGTTTTGGAAAAAAAAACTGAAACCCATCTCTGTGTTCATCCATCGGATTCGCTGATGCAGGTCATGCGAATCAAAACAGAGATATTCACGATCCACGAACATTTTCTTTGCTTACTCAAATACTACCGTAACAGGTTCAGATTTCAGCGATTTTGAAGTAGAGGTTTTACATTTGCAATAACGCAATCGAAAATCTCCGCGTCTTCTGCGGAATTCATGCCCTACGAGCTTGTAAGCTTCAGCAAGCAACACGTGGACAAGAAAATGTCCACCTGGTAGATAACCTAGCAAAAAGAACTGGCCTCATAATCCCCACTGCCCATTATGCTATTGTGAGTCAGAAACAAATGATCATCTCTTCACACAATGTAACTTTACTGAAGCAGTGTGGGCAATGGTGGCAAATCAATTACAACTACCGCATGACTGCTTACATTATACTCCACAGGGTGCCATGCCAACCAGTGGATGCGATCAATAGGAAGGAAAAATCCAAGAAAAAACAAAAGCAGCTGCTAGGCATCCTTTTCACCTTTTGGTGGCAAATTTGGAAAGAGAAGACGCATATTTTTTGAAACGGCAAACAGAATGCTAGCTCAAGGTCAACTTCTTCAGACTGCAGCCCAACAGTGTTTCACTCGGAACACATGACAATATTGCTTTTTTTTAGAATAATGACAATATTGCATCTATAAGAGCTACCGTGTAAAGCTTCAGTTTCATCACTGTTGCTGCTCTGTGTTTGGTTTTGTTATTTCGCTGGGTCTGTCAACCAGCCTGCTAGGTGTGTTCTTTTTCTGGGGTCTAAACTTTATAAATGTCATATAAAAAAGAATTTTATTATTTAAGACTATTAAATAAAGTTTAATTATAAAATAAATTACATGTCCCTAGACTAATTCACGAGACGAATCTAATGAGGTTAATTAAGTTGTGATTAGAAGACGGTTACTTAGCATCACTTTAGCAAAATATGGATTAATTAAGCTCATTAGATTCATCTTAAAAATTAGTATCAATCTGTCAAAAGAGTTTTATCATTAAATTGATTGAAATATCCATAAATAGTAAAATTCTCTTTAATGTATCGGTGCTAAATTTTAGAGAACAGAAAACAAACATGATTCTCCTGCTTTTTTTTCCAAAAAAGAAAAAAAAATCCACATGGCATCCGGAAGAACCTACTGTTCTTACTTGTGGCTAGCGCCCCAACCAGCAGTCCACACTCCACAAGCACCCACCGGCGAGCTTTTTTTACATTCTGGTCCCTCCGTATCTAAAATTTTATAAATAGCCTTTCAGTAACTATATTTCCAGAATCCGGCCCATTTGGTCACACCATGGCGTGACACATGAATATGGTCACGCCGAACACTTTGGCGTGACCAAATGACACGTAGGAAAATAGGCTTGACACATAAGGATTGACCACGGTCATATTTGGTCACGCCATTCACTTTGGCATGTTTGGCGTGATCAAAAGAGGCTAGATCTTAGAAATTTAGAGTGTGTTTGGTTGGGTCGTGGCTTTTGGAAAAGCTGCTGTGGGTCGTGAGGTCGTGGAAAAGCAAACTGTGGCAAAAGCAATGAGACCCTTTGGTTAGAGTAGTCGTGAAACCGTGTGCTTGTGAAAGAAATAATCTGTTATGCCCCTGAATGTATTTGGAACTGTTTATATTCAAAATATTCATAAAATCAACCTAAATAACATTACAAAAGATGAAGAGCTCATATAACTCGAAGATTGGTGTCGGTATAACTATCCTCCTCTCGCACTAACCAAAGCATCCGCTATCCTCTCACGAATAGTATTCATGGTATCCTCATTCTCCACATCTTCACTCCCATCTTCCCGAGTTTGTGTCGTGCCACTTGAAGCAGCTCTTGGAAGGTAGTTTTCATCGTCATCACATCTCTCGAACTCCTTATCACGCAAATTGCTGTCACGGATAAAATTATGTAAAGCAATACAAGCCACGATGATATGCTTCGAGTTTCGGGTGAGAAACTTGGGATGCTCTTCAAAATACGCCACTTTTGTTTCAAGACTCCAAAAGACCTCTCAATCACATTTCGAAGAGAAGAATGCAGAAAATTGAACGCCTCATACTTCCCTTGAGGAGGGCCCGCACGATGCCGAAACTCCGGTACATGATACATACTTCCTTTGTATGGTGCAAGATACCCCGTTCGGTTCGGATAACCGGAATCCACAAGATAATATTTTCCTATAGAAGAAATTAAAAATTAAGTAAGTAGGTAAGTAAAGCAAATAATAATAACATTAACAAAGGAACCATGTATACCTTTAGGAGGAAGGGGAAACGAAGGAAAATTTGCCAAAGCATGATTGAGAATACGCGTGTCATGTGCCGAACTCGCCCAACCGAGCGACAACATAGGTAAACCTCATGTCAAAGTCACAAATTGCTAGCACATTCCGAGATGTATAGCCATGGCGGTTTGTGTGGTTAACTACCTCATCGGGTGGCACTTCCACTTTGACATGCGAACCATCTATTGCTCCAATTGCACCTTTGAAGTGTGGCAAAAAACGATGCTCTCTCAACCTTTCATGAGGAGTAGAAAAGGTAGGATCTTTCGGAACAATATTATCTTTTCCTAACTTACGCAAACACTTCAACACCTCATGAAACTTCTTGTGAACCGTCCAAAGAGACCGTGTAAAACGATTTTCAGCTTATGAAAATGATTGTGGTGCTCCGACGATCCACAAGAACATCGCTAATGACTCAATAGATGAACATTTGTTGGTTGAGGTCAACCCGTAGTTAGAAACTAGCAAGTCATGAAGTGCCCAAAAATCTCAGGACTCATCCGAAACATCTTATAAAAATACCTTGGACGATCCATGCACTTCGTCACCCATTGAATTCCAGCTTTCTTCGTTTGCCTATATTCACCTTTGTTCAAATACCGATTAGTGTACAAGTTGCCCATTTCTCCCATAATAGCAGCATGTTGTGCTAGTTCAGCTAGCATCGTAATCCCTTTTGCCCTTCTTTGCCAACAACTTCTAAATTACCATCCATCTACATAAGAACAAGGTACAATTGCTTTAACATAATCAAATAATAGGGACATAGAGGAACATAATCAAACAATTGGTTCACAACCTGTCTAGATAATAGTTGGTTCAAAGCAACAAGAACAAGGAAATAATACATAAATCATTTCATTGGCGCTGATCATGCTCTCTCTTAATGAGATCAAGCCTCCCCTCAAGTGTTTCTAGAGAGCTAAAAATCTCCCTAAATTCGAGGCTTAACAATCAACGAGGTGGTCGTGTGCATTAGGGAGGTTCCTTCCTCCACCCCACATTCTTTCACCATCTTCATAGTCATTGCTATGGTAGGAACCGTGTTGGTTGGAGGAGCGGATGATGCTTCAACACTTGTGGAAATTCTCTCTGCAGCAGATTCTATCTTCCGACAAGTGTTCTTGTACATACGAAAGAAAGGGCTATTATCATCCTTCTCCTCATTGCCACCTGGATGATCCTTTGCGTTTTCTTTTAGCTGCCCTCTCATCCTTCTCCACAGGTTTCGGCACCATGTCCACATCCCCATCACTTGACTCATCGGAGGATACATCTCCAGGGCAAGACGCGAAGCCCCACTAACATGTGCCTTCCCAAACACAAAATGCAAGTTATCAAGAAACTTTGGCCCTTGTTTCCGAAACTTCACATGATTGCATTTGATTCCTTTCTCACGATTGTTGCACCTCCGAAATGAAAAAATAAATCAGAACAAGGCATAGTATATAACAAATAATAATGAAAAAAGAAAACAATTTCAAACTTACAACGAGGTGTTCATCCCACCATTCTTGTGAGCAATCAACAGTTTGTTTAGCATCATCCCACCCAAGTCCGGTGGCACAATTCTTGAACTCCATAAATATAGTGTATTCCTTTTTCAAAAGATATAACTTGTTCTTAATTTGCTTCTTGGTTCGCCTATCACCGGATTTTGCTACAAACTTTTCTACGACATTCTTCCAACCGGTACTATTGAAAATTCCCAAAGGTCTATTCCCGACCTCTATCTCTTCTTTGCAGGCATCAAACAAATGTCTCAAATAACCATCACCCCAATCTGCCTTGTCACTCATTCTTGAGGCGAAACAATAAGGTGTTGATCAATTTACAGCTAACAAGTACTAATTATAATCCACAAATAATCCTCTAGTATTGGAAAAAGAATGAACCATATGCAGAATGCAATTTTTAATACGAGAGATAGCAACGTGAAAGACAAACCTTGAAACGCTTTCGTCCGGGAAGAATCCGTGGAGGAGATGGGCGAGGTGGCCACGCCGGGCGACGGACGAGATGCGAGCTCCGGTGCACGGGCAGATGGGCGGCTGGTTCCTAGCGCGTGACGGATCGCTCGGTCCTAGCGGGCGACGGGCGGAGGCCTCGGCGGTGAAGACCGGATGGCGCCGGCGACGAGCTCGGTGCACGGGGACGAGCGGCCGGCTCCCGGCGTCCGACGGCGACGGGTGGCTCCTGGCTCGGTCCCGGCAGGCGACGGGCGACGGGAGGCTCCCGGCGGGCGACGGGCGACGCGCCGGCTCGGTTCGGGCGTCGGAGGACGGTCGGCTCTCGGCGGGCGACGGGCAAATCTCGGCTCGGTCCCGGCGGGTGACGGGTGACGGCCGTCTCCGGCGGCCGAGCAGGTCGGCGCCTCGGATCCGCGGGGCGGGTCGGGGGCCGCTAATAAGAGATGCGCCGGCGGCCGGCAGATCCGCGGTGCGGGCGGGCCGCGGGCGAGAGATGCGCCAGCAGCGCGCGCTTCGCGGTGCAGGCGGGCCGCGAGCAAGACTCGCGCCGACGGCGGCGAATGAACCCTACGGTGGAAAAACAGAGGGACGCGGCACGCTCGGGTGGGGAAGGAAATAGAAAAGTCACGAATCGTTTTTTCCATAACCAGTGGCATGGTGGGTAATTTTCATGAAGTAATCTTCCACCAAAAGCAGTGAAAGCAAGGGGGATGTGCTTTTGCATTTGTACTAGAGTAAAAGTTGCTTTTGGGCAAAAGCAGGTGGGGCTTTTGACCCCTTTGGTTGGCTTTTGACTTTTACGTAAAGCAAAAGCAGGTTGAAAAGCCCAACCAAACACCCCTTAGTTTGAAACATGCTACTTTTAAAAATTTTAGATGGAAAAGCGCCAAAATAGAGAAAAGTTCGC